>JAANSO010000268.1:0-50024 GCA_036507315.1 Lepidocyrtus fimetarius
GATAACCCATTTAGTCAACGGAATTGTTGTCGTCATATTCACACCTTAAAAACCAAATAATCAACCAATCATGTTTCAATTTTTATGAAAATACATTTTTTAAATCCCTTACCACGCAGTCCCGTTGTCCAATCTCCTTTGTCATCTCCACATATTTCCTGATTGTTTGCCATTGATAGCTTTTCAGCGGGGAATCTTCTTCCTTCTACTTTAACTGGCTCGGGGTTAACCTTCAATCCCCAGCTTTTCAAGACTTCAACGATCTGTGTAAATAACATGCGAATTAATCAAGTTCAAAAACGGTTATACAGATTGCATCAAGGAGTAGGAGTAATTACGTCTGTGTTTGCCACCACACTTTGAATCAACCTGGTGAATGTATCCACCCTTTCAGTGGGTTGCATATGTAAGCATCCAGCGAGGTCCTTCATCAGTCGGAAGTTTGACCGCATTTCTTCTTTAAGGCCACAGGGATAGCAAAACTGCGGTATCAAAAGGATTTCGCTGACCTGAAAAAAGAAAGTAAGTTGTGCAACTATTTTCTACATGACCTGAATCTCAGCTTACCTGACCACGTCTGATATCTCTTGCTCTTGGTTCAGAAACGAGCATTGGCTGACCCAGGTTAGTAATGTTCTTGCCGTACCTGTAAATCCACAAAAAGTATACCGAATTGTGATACTACTAATCAACTAGAAAAATTAAATATTATAAACTAACCTATCCCGGTAGTAATCCTGAAAGGTTTTTGTGACCGGTCTCCGAATTCCCTCTTCGTCCTTCACCGTAGTTTCAAAAGTTGATTTTGGATTGCTATTATAATCAATCCTGTCGATTCGGTAGGCTTTATTATTATACATTGTAATAACAGTCAGCCCGATAAACTCCTGATTGCATCTTTGCTGGAATTCAGGTCCCGCCCCAAACTCTTGGCGAATCTGGGACATCAGCTCCAAGATTGATTCAGTCCGGACCACTTTCCAAACGGACTCCACATTCAACATTAGAGCTTTCTCCTGCTGCCGGATAGTATTTTGGAAGCCGGGCCACAACTCCAGCTTCCAGTTTGGGAAGCCCTGTTTTGCCATTGGATTGTAAAAGTGGCGACCTATTTTTAACCAGGACTTAGGTTATATACTTGCTATATAAATTCAGAGATAAATATATCTTTAAAAGTCTTACCCAACAATTCAAATTTTAGCAATCTTTGCGCATGACGAATCACAGAATTGTAAAACTGGATGACTAACGGCTCGCTACCATCAACTTGACGAACCAAATCCAATTTCACAAAGTACACCACGTCCTTGTCCATTGCTTGAAAGGTCAAAAGCTCCTCTCTGATTTCAAGCGTGGTGAACAAATTGAATCCAGTTTGTAAGTAGGGCCCTAAGTCAGCCCTTTTGGTCCGCACGAGGTACCTTAATAAAATAATAATTAACATTAAAAGTATTCCAATTTAATTATAATTTTCTTTATTTTATTGCTTTACCTGATTTTCTTCTCATCTTCCGTGGGAGGCTCTGTCTTTACAGAGTACAAGCACATTTGAAACTTTGGATGCTTCCTAAGTTCAAAAAAGTTGGCGATCAAATTAACTGGGTTCCCAAGTTTACCATGTTTTTCGAACCCTTCATAAGTAGGGATTGTTGCAACGTATTCAGTAGCCACTCCAGCAACTGTTACATCCCTTGATGATGCTGGCCCGCCCCTGGGCATGGATCCTCTTACTGATGACGATGCAACGATGTAACTTTCTAATTCTCCCCCACCCCCAACTGGGTTTGGTCCTTGTAGACCTTCAGCTTGAGGAGGAGAAGCGGATGCAGAGGATCTCTCTTGGTCTGCTCCAAGATCTCCTGTTGCTGTACGGGCTCTGCCCCTAGCCCTCCCCCTACCTTGAGGTGTATTTTCCATATTTAATAATTTAAAATATTAATTTATCCTTGAGGGGAAATTATACTTTTTAATTATTATGCTGCAACAATTTAAAAAATATCTTTCAGGAATAATGGTAGTAAAACCATTAACCGACTAGCTGAACGTATGCGTTTGAAATTAATATCAGGATTATTTTGTATTTAAGAAAGGCCCAGCGACCACTTTCAAGAAGCTCCACCGCTTGAATGAGCGGAATGGTTACGATGTTACATCTTTTTAGTCTGCATTTCCCTCTGAGAAAAGGTCGCGGCAAAGTCAACCACGCTTCTTTCTTGCTTGCTAACAACAAAAAATGCGACTTTTTAAACATGCCAATGAATCCCGTCCCGAAAAGCGAGGACGGCGTGGGCAACGACGAGGGAACAGAGAAAAGTGGAGACATCATTGCTGCTCATGATAAGGAAAGAATTCGCTTCTCAGACTCCCCTATCGATAAGCAAACGAAGGTATGCCCTGGTGCATTTGAATATTTTCAGGAGATATTATGGATAATCTCTTCTTGCTTAAACCTTACTCTCTCTCTCTTGTTAACCTTCTTTTGTATATTAAGTCCTAAGTTTTCCTTCAATTATTAAAGAAGCTATAAGACATTATACCTCCAAAAACGTTTACTTACAGTTTGGATTATCAAAACTAATTAAAAAATGTCTCGGGCTCGAGCTTGCTTCTCATTTTGTTATCTTATCAAGTCAGCATTCTTCGTATTTTGCTGAATCCAGGCCACATCATGATAAGAAATGATTTTTATCAATAATGTTGAACTCAAGTCAGTATACAGCAAAAATATGTTCTAGGAGCAAGAGAGAACGACTTTAGAACTAAATATAATTGGCTGTTTTACCCATCAATTCTTATACAAAAGGTTTTACTATGTCCCGCTCTTAAAAATTGCTGCGCAATATGTCTCGACAAATATGATGAATGTTTGTGTAAAAATGAAATCATGCATTATCTGCATTTTCTTTGTCAAAAATCTTTATAATATATTCATCTTTAGGTTAACGATAAGAGAAAGACAGGATGTAGGGGATTATCTCCAAATTCTTCAACTAATTTCATGAACGAGGATGATTCAAGCCTAAACTAAACCAAAGGGCATAAAAAGAAAATACAATCATGGTAACATGGGGGAATGAATCCAAAATTAAATAAAACTTTTAATCAATTATAAAATAGCTATAATTCTACAAATATTTCTTCATATTAAAATCTTATATTGTCTAATGCAACTGCAATGGAGGAGCGATTAAAGAAAATTCACTCTATTAGTCAAGTCCACAATAGAATTGTAGGTTTAGAATTATGAGGAAATAAATGAACCGCACAAGATTTTTTTCTTGAATAATTTTTATTACAAAACGAATGATTCACATTATTATTTTCTTAACGACAATCGTCTCAATTCTAATTGTAATTACGAATACATGACTTTTATTAAGAGAAAGGAAGGAACAAGTGCAAACGGGGAAGAGTTTACTTGACAAAGGTTGGTTGATGTAAAGCGTTGTGATTGCGTCGTAACAATAAATTTAATCACTACACGAGAGAAATTCACAAGGAGCAATTGAAAAAAGCGGGAAAACCGCTGAAATTATTTATTGTGACTAATTGCCTAATAATATCACACTTCTCTGTTATACTAAACTACTACACTGTACATAGGAACTTAATTATGCTATAATTCATTACTCAAATGCTAAAAAAACTTACTTTTCAAAACTATTTAGAACTTAAAAAGTGACTTTTAAACTGCTTTTCCTTTGTTTTTCTATTAATATATTGCTCAAAAGTGCTTAAAGCGTATTGGAAATTCAAAGTTTTAAACCACATTTATTATTTCTCTTAGTTTTAGGTTTAAGTAATTTACAAACCTTCCAAAAATTAATCAATTGAATATTGCATAACGACTTAAACAGGCCAGGGTTCTTCAGAAATTTTAACTAGTTTTGTACCATTTAAGGGTTGTATCTGCATTTTTCTAATCCAACAAAGCCAAACAATATTACAAATAAGTAATAAATTTAGAAGAACTGATAATATTTAAAGATCTATTTTTAAGTGAAAGCTGTCATATATAATACATTACTGTTAGTCAGTTTTTACTTGTGCTAGTCTTTTCTAGGATTTAAACGATCTACAGTCTGAAGAAGATTTAATTGCTATACAGATAATCATACCTCTTATTATTAAAATTTTCTATTGCCATTACAATGAACTAATCACCACCTCATGTGAATGATAAAACCTTAATCACACATTGAGTTATGATAGGAAACGGAAAAGTTCTTTAACGAAAAAGATAATATCGCGATGTAAAGTCTTTTTATATTTTTCTGTGACTGATTAAAGACTGGAATTATTTTAAATCGTAATTAGATTATATAGTTAAAGTAATTAAAAACGAGTAGAGAAATACTGCACACCATCCCCTTCTTCCTTCCAGACCCTTCTCTTTTCCCCACCTTCTTTCTTTCATTAATGGATTGAATTAGTCCTTCATAATCCGCCGTTGTATGCGTAGTCAGCCTTGTTGTGCATGATCAGCTTGTTGTCCACGAAGTAAAATGAGTCCGACCGAGTTTCAAATGGTGCTGTAATCATTTCCGTGACTATTTCGATGCGAATGGCAAGAAAAATAAATACGTAACAATTATTCATCATGTTTAATTATAATTAACTTAAAATTACAATGCTCTTGAAAAACAAACGCTATGATGATATGTTATCAAGGAAAACCGTAGACCTTTAAAAAAATATTTAAAAGCTCTATCATGGTAATTGGAAAGTAAGGTGTTTTTAAAAGATTAACTTTCATGGTAAAATAAAGATTTAGTTGGGGATGGGTGTTGGGATGTGTAAAAAAGTTAAAAGTTTTATCAGAAAGTTTTTCATTACCGAGATCTTCTGGTAAAGGTGGGAATTCGTAGATGTGCTCGCACGTGTTCCGACTGTACGGAATGCAAAATCCGAACTCAAAATCGAACGTCTTCAACAAACGATCACGAAAGTAGTGCTTCTCAATCATCCGAAAACTCTCAACAGGCCGCTTTCCAACCGTAAACTCCACTCTGTTGAAAAATTAGATTTTTACAACTACGTTTTTTAATTTCAATTAAATGATTTTAATCAAGGGCTGAAATGGGAAAAGCAATTTTTAACTTACGTAGCTCCAACAATCTTCAAGCGGAGGAATTGCGGGGTGAACTGATACCGCACAAATCGACCTGCATTTGGATCAACGTCCTCTTCCCCGTCTTGGCAATTCTGGATGTCTACGAAAGTGACAGGAAATAAACAGAAATAAAAACAAGGAAGTTGAATAGCAGTTTGCATTTGCATTTTTAGGTAATAATGGGGATATTGTGAGTGATTTTATTGTTATGAAATACAAACTAGGTCTTTAGCCGCTCCCTGCTCCTTTCTCAATAAGTGACTAGCTCCTTTCAATCATTCATCGTCAAATTTAGCCGAACGTTGTTGACGTTTCCGCAACTTTTCTAGAAAATAGCACGTTGGGCGTTTGGCGTTGCATGCCACTCAATAATAATAATCTTAGTTTCGATGAAATCACCAATTTTATCCCATGTTCCAATGCTAGAATCTTAAAAATAGGGGAAACGCAAAGTTTGCCTTGCAAAAGTAAAACCTTTTTTATTTTCATGACAAATTGAATCAATAAGCAAGGCTTTCAGTTTTTCTCTGTTTTCTCAATTTATTGGGCACATTCTCACCAATATTTTCTTTTGTTCATCTTAAAAACCCAAAAAGTTACTTTTTTTCTTGCAAAACCAACTTTCCATTTTTGTCCCGTTTGTTCTAACGTTCATAGTCACGTAAATTCCAGTCAAGAATGGCGATGGAAAGAAAGAAAAAAGCTGATTATTCACTTTCACTTTCTTTCTTAGAGAGTCTTTCAAGAGTGGAAAGGTGGTTAAAAAGTATTCCAGGAATGGAATTTTTGCATATTGTGCTATGTCATGATGATGACGATATAAAATACTCTATATAAACTTTTGTTTTATACCTGTTCACTCACTCATGCAATAGAAGACAAGAGAAACTTTTTGAAAGTTTGGACAAGCTGTCTTGGAATTTTATTTAAAAGGATGAGAATAAAAATTGGACTAGGTTGGAACTACTGAAAAATCCCTTATCTTCCTCTACCTGTATTTATCTTCCTCTTTAAAATTCGCTATCTTTTCGAAACGTATCCCCTTTTTAAAAGCAAGGCTTTGTTAGTTTGTATTTCACTTACCAGTTGGTTTTGCTATCTCAAACAAAACCGTGTTTGTCTTCATATCTCGGATCTTGAACCGTGTGAAGTCGATCTCGTACACGTTCTCCTCCGGCTTGCACAGGTAGGCTGAAAAATAATAAAATGGCATTTTTAAAAAGAGGTTTGTTTAAAAATAACTATAAAAATAACTTAAAGATGTGGTTTCTTCAGATGAAACTTTTTATTTATAACCGTACATTACATCATGTATGATAACATCATGTACAAGTGCTGCTAGGTTTGGAACACAAACACTCCCGTTTTTAATGAAGGTTTTTGCGTGTAGTAAAAACCGTGCCAATCTAGATAATTGAAGAAAGTTTTAACGGAAGGAAAGAAACTGTTGCGTACACGTAAATGAGTATTACTTTTATGGAAGGGTATAATGGACTGAAAGTTGAAGAAGTTTTGCCTAGAACGGTGGAACTTGTAGCTTACTTTAGACTAGGTAAAGCATATATTTGGGTTTGGCTTACGCGAAATTGCATATTACCTTATTAAATGCCATGTTAGGTAGCCTTTCAAATGTTTACTTTAACATGAAAGGTCAGAAAGTCTAATCACAATCCAAGATTTACCTAGAATCATGTTTTCATCGAGCAGATGGCTATTTTTAAGAGCAAACACTTGTTTCTCTAAAAATAACGGGTTTCTTAATAAAATCGTTTAAAATTAAACCCTGGTAGTTTTAAAAATAACGTTAATTAGCGGATTTAAATTTCAAGGAATGATGAAAATCATTGAAAAACAATGTAGCCTTCAATAATACTGGAAGGTAAGAAGTTGGAAGGATAGTGCTGGAAGTACATAGCATTTGAAACATTTTGTCAAAATTCTATTGTTTGTTTGAAAAAATAGCGTCGACGTAACATGCAACCTTGATCTCATTTTTGTTATTTTTAGAGCAAAAACCAAATAGAAAGATTAAAAAATACTTCCATTCGTGTTATTTTCAATGCTAGTATTATTTGCGAAGTTTACTATGGACACGATTTTTGAATTAGCTGTAGCGAGAAATATCAAGTTTATCGTCAATTGTCCATGTCCACCCAGAAACTTTTTGATTTTCAGTTAATTTCAGAAATGATCAATTTGAAAGGAAGTATTTGAAATGAAAGTCCGTCAATTTAAATTAGTTTGTTTTCGTGTAAAGGGATGAGCAATTGTCACTACCTATATGGCGTATTTGCATTTTACCAGGATAATACCGGGTGTCTTAGGGGTATATATATTATCTCGATCTGTGCCACACTTATGCAAAACACAACCATTTCATTTTGCAAAAAAAGGAAACGAGGTGGGATATAAAGATCCATTCAGGAAGATAAATGGCTTTTCCCTTATGTTCCCTCCAGGTTTTAAGTAGCTTTGTAAGGAGCTTCACTTCTTGCAAAATAACTTCCCCATTTTTGGGTTCTTTACTTTTTTCCTGAAATATATCTCTCCCGTTCCATCTGCTACTGGAAGGAAATTTTTCCCTTCACGTTCCTCATTCCGTACATTTCCTATTTGAAACCTTTAAAGCCACCATCTGGTTATTTGTTGAGGAGATGAAGAAGCCTTTCACTTCATTTTCTTTCCTTTCCTCTCTTCTTTCTTATCACCATTCCCCGAGAGAATATTTCTTTTGGTCTTCCTTTAAGCTACTTTCTTACTTTTTTGTATTTCCTTAACAAGGAGAGAGGTAAAGGAAAACGGAAAGGAAAAACGTCAGGCTTTATAATAATGTCAGAAGAGACTTTGCAAAAAAACTTATTTCGCATTTTTCTTTCTGGTAACCCATTGGGGAGCCTTGTTATCCCTATTATTACACACGCTACTCCAGTTTTTCTTTTTCCAATTTTCATGGGTTTCTTCAGAAAAAAGTAGAAAGCCAGGAACTGTATAGGAAAGCAAAGAAAATGGTGCGAGGACAGAAAATGGAAAATGGTTGAGGAAAATGTAAGTAATATGATATCGTCGTCACATTCTAAGCTCAAAAACAAGGTCCCTTTCGTTGTGGTGATGATTGCGATCATGATATTATTGTGTGGTTTCCTTAATGTAATAATATTTCCAGGAATGAATTCTTAAAAATAGAAACAGTTCCCTTCTCTGCAATTTCTTACTTTTCTCTTGTGGTTACTTAAGGATCTTTTCTTATGTTAGGCTACTTCAGGACTTCTGGGCTTTCTCTGTTCTTAATCAAATTGAATTGAAACTTGCAAGGGCTCTGTGGAAAAACTAGCAACAGCTGCATGCACCAGAAAAAACGGTCTGGAAAATAATTGTACCGAATCTACGATGGATGACAAGATGGAGGGAGAGTTATTTTGTAAGGGAGGAAACAATCTTGTTTGGAACACGCAACCTCTTCTTAGAAAAGATTTTTTAACGAACATCTCATTGTATTTATGTGCTATGTTGAAAACCATGACACGAAATGAAAATGAAAGTTGAGATGCTTCAAGATAGAGTGATTGGTTGGCAGATGAATGGGATTGGGTGAGGAAATGAATAATGTGAATTAAGAATTGATTTTTGTATGCCTTTGCAAAAAATATGCAACTAGGTCTTGTAGCGTGAGGGTGAAAGTTGATTTGGGAAATACGAAAAAAAATATTTTAAAAATCGATGAGAAATATCAAAGAACAAGAGAAATGGAAGGGGCTCAATTTAAACATTTTATTATCAAAATGACATCTCATTGAGGCTTGATTAGTTCATGTTCCTGCCTTGTACGAACATGAAAAATTGAAAGGATTTAATCAAAACAGAACTAATCAAAAAGAAACTGTAGCGATCAAAAGAATATCTCATTAAATCAAGGTCACTGAAGCATCAAATATAAATTTAATTCCTTTCTTCTTCAAAAATTTCGTTTCCTTCCAGAAACCCATCTATTTCATTCCCTCATTAAGAAAATATTGAAGGTTGAGTTAAATGCAGCAATTTGTCTTGAATTACTATTACTTTTCCCAAGGAATTCGGGAAAACGTCTACAAAATTAACAGCTTATGAGCAAGCAGATGTTCCTGTAGCTTTGATGTTCTACTGTTGTTTATTTTTACAGCGTTTCTCGATTTTCTTCGTTCACATCATTTTAAATTCTCTTTTAAGGTTTAATTTCTACCACTTGAATTGGTAGATAAAGGGAAAACACCAAAGAAAAGCTATTTACAAAGATTTGTATGAGCCAGAGGAGTGGAGGAAATAGCCTTGAAAGGAAGAGGGAATGACGTTTTAAGTAGCACTTGACCAGTTTTTCTTGTTGGAAATAAGTGCTCCTCCACTTAACTTGGATTGAACAATCTTAAAAACATCCGTGGCTGCTCCTTCATTTTTTATTTTCTGAAGAGGAATGAATCATAAAGGGCTTTCCTTCATACAGAGGAACATGGAGGGGAACACGGAGGAGAGAAGGAAAAGGAACACGGCAATAAACAGTAAATTTCCGTTTGGGGAGGTTAAAAGCACTAAAAAAGTTGATTTGGGTTGGAGCAAAGAGCAATAAAGAGTTGTACAGGACCTTATTTAAAATGTACTGAACGAACATTTTGGGGTGTGTTTTCTAGACAGAGGAATGTGTATAAAATTTAAAAAATATTCTTGTGCATCCTCTGATTTTTCCGCTTTTAAAAAATTGTAAATAAAATATTATAAAATACTTACTCTCAGTAACCTTGTTGAGTCGAAGGACATCCTCAGGGCAAATGTATTCCTTTTTAAGAAGTTGCTCCTCTGAAAAACATAAAAGAAAAACGGAAATGAAGTTATATTTTGTATACTGTTGTTTTCCAAAATTCAAGCAAAGTAAATCTTCTTAATTATATTTGGAGATACAAGTGAATAATTGCGACAGAAAAATAAAGCATGGGTAGAAAAATTAATAAAACATATACATGACTCCTCTAGTACATAAGAGACACTGACAATGAAACAAAAGAAACACAAAAGTAAGTAAATTACATATAATAATTTGAAACTGTAATTAGTTTTGGGATTTTATGTCGTCAGTGGAATTAAGACATGGGGAGACTTGAATGATGAATCATCAAAACGCAATTTATTTCCCGAAACGTAAATGATAATAACTTCAATTTACTTTCACGATTTTGCATGCTTCATTTTCATTGGTAGAAAGTATCTATAGCAAATCCATGAATGAGGCTTTAAGAATAGAAGATTAATAGAATATATTCTGACTTGACTCGAGAGAGTGGCGTTTAAATGTTAGCTAATTTATTATTCAATGTTCAATTCATGCTACTATCTTGAAATCAAGTTATTTACGACAGTGGTTTGGAAAGTAATTTTATATTTTTTATGCAATCTGAAATAAAATTTAAAAAGTTTAGCGTGACAATCCTACTTGTTATTTGAAACAGAGTAACATATATATCGAAAATAGAATGAACTTGCTCATGAGACACTTAATCATACCCATTAACCCATCAATTTACTTTCAGTTTAAAATAAAGCACTTTTCTTTTCTCATCGTTCGTGTTTCATAATTTCATCTCAAATAAATATATTTTCATTTTTACATCTTTTTAAAAGCTCTACATCTATTCCAGACAGCAGTAAATGAGTGACAGTTTACTTTTGGCAAGGAATCAAAAAAGAAAAGGTTTTAGGGAAAAGGAAGAAAAGAGATCTAGAGAAGCAGTCCCATTACGAGTCATATTATGGAATACTTTTAGGCTTGCTTGTCTTTACACCAAACCAGGATTAGAACAAAAACGAGAAAAAGATATTTTATTTTCTACTTTGTAAAGAGCATACAAACTGCTTTATTATTTTGCTGGGAAGAAGACAGGAATTCGTGGCAGTTCTGTAGCAGATTTTTAAAAAGGAATTACAATCTACGGCGCTGCTGGAGAAACTGTTATTTTACACACATTTAATTGATCCAGGTCCCCCTATTTTGCGGAGTTTACTTGACACTTTGCTAAGCCTTTTTCAAATGACTCATGAGTACTTTTGCAGAGAAATATGAGCAATGTGAATGGGAAATGGAGGACTAAAATGGAAGTTGTGTTTGTCCCTTTTACGGTTGAGAGGGAATGAAGGAGTTTAAGGAACATTCCTGTGAAAACCCAACGAAGCGACACCAACACAGAATGACTAATCTCCCTTCCTTCTCCCTCCATCTCTCCTACACACTTTTTCCCAGTCATGTAGACAAGAATATGGAACGGAGCAGGGAAAATGGAGGGAAAAGGAACAGAAATTGGAAGTTTGTCTTTTCTTTCATTTCCCCCAGATTGCTGTGATGATGGTGACCTCCATTTCTCCTGCGTCTTTGTTTCCCCCTTAAATTTGTGCTAGTTTTTAGTAAAATTGCAATTTTCCTTATTCCAACACTGAATCAAGAAACACACACGGAATTCTTGTTTTTCTTTCGCTTTATCTTTTCAGCTAATTTTTTACATGAATGATTCTGTGTTCCTTTCTTACTAATTACTTAAGAAAAAGACGGGAAAATGGAGTAATTAGCTGAATGTAATTAATTAATGATACATAAGACAAGAAGGGTACATCTGTCACACAATCTTATTCGTTTTAACTTGTTAAAAACTTTTTAAAACATATTTTGCCCAAGCACCACAAAATAAGTTTGCTTAATTGTCCTAACAGTTTTTCGTCAATAGTATTGACCCATTACGTGGATCTTAAACTATTATCATTATAAACTTAAATGTTGGAAGGGTTTTACTCTCAAGTAGCTGCTTTTATGCGATGATGAATAATTCATTTCAAGGCCACGCCTCTAATATGCTGAGGTGAGTTAGCTAAAACCATCAACACCTGTAAAAGCGGTTCAAGCGTGGTAGTGTGGGGAATTATCAATCCGCTTTCATTCATTATTTTGTTCTTTTTAAGAAGATTATATAATATTAATAAAAGTTGATTCGGGGATTTTACAGGAATTATTTAAAGTATCGAAGACACCTTTGGTTTCTATCAGTGGCTTTGTTGTTGCGGTTTTGAAATGAAATGAGAAAGTAAAACATTCCTGAAAATAAACTTGTTTGTTAAATGCATTGAGAAACGAAAATTGAATGCAAACATATATAACGGGATTAATATCTTGCAATGCAAAATGATGGGAAGTTGTACATATAAGTAGTTTAGTTTACTAAATTTATTTTTTATATGAAAAACCCCGGAATAAAGTTAATAAGTATAAAATGTATTACGACTATTGGCGGGTAATTAACCGCTTAAAATCATTTTGCTTTTTACAAAGCAGTTTTATTAAAACAAGAATGAAATAATGAGTAAATGTACTCCACTCACGCAACAACCCGCTTTAAATTCCTTTAATAGTAAAATGAAATAATTCGTTTGCATTCCGCCCCGATTCCTATGTTCATTTTATTGAGCTTGTTTTGATAGAAGTCTAAATTTAATTTTTTGCAAAGAAACCATAAAAATCAAAAATAAAACGCTCAAATCCAAATGTCAATTCTAATCTAGCTTATCATCTGCATTTGAGTTTTATATATTCTACCAATTGCAAAACAACCTGTCAAGTTTTTAGACGTTTTAATGCAGTTTTGGACAAGAACAATAAAATAGAGCTTTTAAAGATAAATGAAAACTGACGTGCCAAATCTGACATTATTTTACTTATCTTTTAAATAAGGGAAATATTTTTTGTTATTTCTTACCTGTGACGACTGTCTCCCCTTTTGACTTTGATTGTCGATAGAAGTTCTCCTTCGATTTGCTCACAACGCTCGTCATGTTGTCTTGTTTTGGCTTGATTTAGATGAAAAATTGATGATTAATGAAGTTATCTTCTTGTCTTTCTCAGAAATAAGATTGAAGAGAGTTGAATCAATAGACAAATCGTTGAAAAGTCAATTTGCTGATGACATAAATGAAATGGAAAGAAGTATTCTGGAATCGTACAGTTTTATCGTTGTGTTTATCAATATCGCAAACATTAAACGAAGTTTATGACGTAGTTGTTGAAGTAATTTGCTCCTAAGATAGTAAAAGTAGGTTAAAATTATTTAATTATTGCTTCAAAATTATATTTTCTCTTCCTTCTTGTTCCCCTTTTGTCGTCCAACCTTTGTATTTTATTGCACAGAGCAAACAGTGATAGCTTCTGTTGACTGATTTTGCAAGCCTTTCTCCTGTTTGCACAAACGCTTAGTAATATTTCATAAGAAATTTGATTAAACAAAGTAGTTTCCAGTAATTTCCTTAATTTTTATCAAATTTTCTGTTCAGAAAGCTCTTTTCACCCTTCCCTCCTTTCAATAATGGTAATGATAGTTCACGAAACTCACTTTAAATTAAATTTCATATAAAGGCAAAGAAAGTAGAATGTTCCGTGAATGGTTTTCAAGAGAGATAAAGCTTGTTCTGTTCACTTCCACAGCTCCAGCCAGTCTACCCGTTTTTTACCTGAGCTCGTTCAGTTATATTCGCAAAATGTAGTCCGGAGAGGGGAAACGCGGTGGAGCATGAGAAAAAGGGAAAAAGCTTCGGTAAAAAATTGCACAGAAAGGCTCAGGGAGACACGAGCAAAATAGCAAAATATAGTTCAACGGCTCAACCAGTCTTCGTCGTTCTCGTCACGTAATAATAAAAACAAAATACAATTTTTGTTGGAAACTACCAACTGTAATGTATGAAAAAGAAAACTAATATGAAACAGTTTTTTTGTTTGCTACTGATGTTGACGATGATAATGTTGTTGGGCTGTTCTTGCTTGTTTTAAATTCCCGTTTTTTCACAATTCAATAAAATTGGGTAGCCAGTAGTACCTTTATTGTTATTCAGTTTTTCCTTCTGTGATGATGCTTGCCCTTATTTCCTACTCCCTTTTTATTTTATTTCAATTTTAATCAATTTTAATATAAAAAGGTGGCTTGTACGATGCTTCCAAACGGTTTGAATTTATGTAATGTTATGTGTTCTGTTGTTTACCGGAAGTTGATTATGATGATTGTAGTGATGGACTTTGTAGGGTCTGTTAAAAATTTAAAATGTGATTGTCTTACTCTCTCAGAATTGAAAACCTTTCCCTTTTATGTGGATCATGTGTCGGTTACTTCATGTATTTCTCCCTGGTTGTCAAAAAGAAGCTGACTGGAGTTTTTGAGCAATAATGACCCTTCACAATCCTTCCCTTTTCCACACTGACGACGACAATGACGATTGAAATAGAAATGGAGATTTGATTGTTATTCCTTGCCCCTCGCTTTTACATACTTGTTTGTTTCTGTGAGAAGTGGTTTTGCTAGAGATGAAATGAAAGTAAAATTTTGAGTGAAAGATCAATGCGGAGAAGGGACAGCTTTCAAAGAGTTGCACAATGAAATTGTCGTTATTTTTTATTCCTTTGTTAGCAAGGTTGTGTGGCTGTTTTTCCTTTCACTTGCTTTCTTCCTTGCGGGTAAAAACTTTGTCAAAAGTAGGGGAATGTTAGTTTTATTGAAGTGGTTACATTCATTTTCTCCATAAGTTTGCTGTGTTCACCCTCCAAAGTCTCAGAAAGAAAGGACCTTGGTTATAGGTTTTGTTGAGTTTGAACAATGAACAATAATCACCTATGAGAACACACAAAAAATGGAAACATGAACATGATGAATGTGTTACGTAATTTAAAAGAAAACAATGCATAAAGAAAACAAATCGAACAACATTCAATGTGTAAATATATGTGCTATAGTAAAGTGAAAAGGTCACCACTACATGACATAAATAAGCTTGTTTTTTCTCTCCAAAAGTGGCCCTTTATACTTGTCCTTTCTTTCTTTTCCATTACACCAAAAACAAACTCAAAAGTAATAGGAAAGACCAAAAACAAGGGAAAAGAAAAATCGTTAAAGGAAAGAAGCACAGTTAAAGTGGCTATCTTTATTCTCCTCAGTTATGACTCAGGACAGAAACTCTCCTTCATTTCTCCTAATATAAATTGATCTCTTTCCCTGCTGTACTTACTATTCTGAACACATGCCAAAAAATTGCCAATTCCCCTTTTTATTCCCCTTTCCTCGTTTTTCTTTGCTAATGTTAAAGATACGGCAGCAGCTTACAAGTTACATTTTTTTGGAAACAAGAACATCACTTGACTCACTTTTTATAATTATTTTCATATAAAACTTAACAAAGAAGAAAAATTGTTCCTCGAATCGACTCCGAATGTGACAGATTCTCACTGAAAGGAACAAAGTAACTTTAATGGCATCATCTTGCAATCTTCAACATTGTCATTATCATGAATGACGATCCTTTGTTCTACCAAAAACATTGTTGAGTTATTTTAGCAAAAGAAACCACGGCAGACACCACCTTGCCTTGCAATTTTGCAAAAGTACAAATCCTTCTTCAAGTCACAAAAGATAATTTATGGCTGACCTTCAATTTCTCTCACTTTGTTTAGTTTGTTTTTCAAGTCTCCTTCTTCACTCGTTTCCTTTACGCTCAAATGGTTATTCTTCCTTGAAGGGGAAGAAAGAAATGACGACGCGTCTTTCAATGTTTGTTCGTCTTGTCGCCGCACTGTCTTACAAGGACTGTTTAATCAAATTCATTTTTTTCAAAAATTGACAATGACAAACAAAAACCTTTTTAAAAATTGCTTAAACCTATGCCAATAATGCTAATACCGGCATTGACAACGTTCCTTCGTGTTTCGTTTTTTGCGTCATTCCGTCTTGAGAAGCAAATTCTGTCTGACTTTGATTATGAATGAATTTGATGCTCGTGACTATAAGTCTGACAGTCCTTTTTATCATTTTTTTGCATAAAAACGGCTTGGGATAACTACAAGTCCAATCGAAGCCAAGATTTTTGGATTAAGACTGACAATAATGAATGAGACAGGTGATACAAAGCTGAGCTAAAGAATGTAATATAAATTTAATGAATATGTCTATAAAAGTTAAGCCACATAGGCAAAATTAATGCAACATCTGATAAAAAATATCAAAATTAATGATTAAATACTTTTGCTTTTTATTCTCGTTTCATAATTCATAAAAAAATTTCCTTTTTTGAACCCTTTATTTATGGACATTGCATTAAAAGGCAGTGGACAGGAACAAAGAAAAAACTTCAATTTTGCTTTTTTGCTGTTGTGAGAGTACTACACATATTATGTGCAACAAAGATGCAACATTGGGGTATGCCATTTGCTGCGCTTATTGCACTTTAATCGCTTTTTTCTTGGACGCATTTTAAAATATTACGTACATCAAACGGAAAAAGTGCATTATATATTTTTTCATTTTTGATAAATTAATTAAGATTGTCGTAAAATATTGCTAAAACATGTTCGTTAATATGCTCAGTTTAAGATAAGATCGGTGGTAAGTAGTCAGCGCCTTTTTAGCATTGAAAGTTCTCGCTTAAATTAAATCCCTTTCTTTACAGCGCCTGGTTTTCTGCTTCAGAGCGGCATTAGCTCTTCAGTTGTACTTGGGCTTTTGGTTCATGCGCATGTATAAGCTTGTAGTAAAAAGATGATGATTGCAAACTAAAATAATGATGCTAATGACGATGGTATATATAAAATGCAGATAAATATAATTACGCTAAGGCCATCATGATGAACACAAATTACAAATTTATCTTAAGTTTCTTTGAACTAAACCAACTCAATGATTCTTAGCAGCAAATTATTGTCTTGTTTTGCTAAAACTGCAAAACAATTACGTATTATTTACGGTTTCATATTATATAAGATGAAAACTATTTCGTAGCTGACTTAATTGCTTGATTATTAATTTTTTTGCATAATATTGCATTATTTTTTAATTTCTTAAACCTTTTTCTATGAAACCAGTTAAAACTTAAAATCGTCTTTTGTATTTATCAAAAAAAATACAATATGCCCTAGCAATTTCTACATATGAAATAATCGAAACAAAATTTACCGTTCAATCAGCTCAATGAGATTTAATGAATATACGTATCTGAAGACATTTTTTATTACTATGTCACACAATATAAATAGGAAAGAATGGTGAAATGAAAAATGGTTTGTGCTTGTAAACACTTCTCGTATGCTATTTTTACTTTTTCTAACAATCGAACATTCATTACAGGTACACATGCACTGTTACTTTTAAAATGTACAAATGTTCCAGGTTTTATCCTCTTTGACGAATTATTGAAATTGGCCTATATACTGATAAACTTCTTTTTATTATTGAACAGAATAGATAAAACGAAATACAGCTCATCTAAGATTCATGAAGGGCCGCTCTTCAAATGATTGAGTCATAAATGATTCACAATCCAATTTATTCCTTTAGCAAGCTCTACGATTATGGCAGACATACTTTTGTCAATGCTATTGAATGGAAAAACTTTTTGCTCAATAAAAATGAAATTTAAAAAGCAGTTTCATTTCGTAATCCATAATTTTTTGTTTTCTTTCCATATCTGACTGGACTGGACAATTTGCCCGAAAGAAAGTCGCATTAACAACACATTTATTGTCTACGATTTACTTTTTCTAATGTCCGTGTATATGTCTGCTTTTTAACGAAAAAAAAACAATCTTATCTTTTGCCTTGAGCAAATCGAAAACGTCCTTGAAGCATCATCACTGAAAGGAAATCGTTTTGTCAAAGTTTATTAAGTAATTTTCTAAATCGAAAATCATTGAAGAGCATAAGTTAACATTCAGGGTAAAATAAAATAAATTCCTGATCAAGTTTAATAAAAAAATTTGGACTTTCGAAACCTGTTATGACAAATTTTGATTAAGGTAGCTTCCCATTATCTTGGTTGAGAAAACTGATTAAAATTGAAGTCTTTTCTTCAGAAACGTAAGACAAGGAAGTCTGCTCTTTCAAAGATTTCTCTAACTTTATTGTAAAGTATCAACGTCAGCATAATCATAATCAATTTTATAACGATGATGAGGTAAATGCCCAAGCATTATTTTTCTATTTGTACGGGTAATTTAGATATTGTAAAATGAGTGAACAAATTATTCTACTAAATACATTATACTTAACTTAATTTTCGTTATTGAAATGTTCACTAAAGAAAGGACAAACGGAGACTAACTTTTAACAACGTTGTTTATCTGTACCAGTAGGAGCAGATATAGAGAAAGCGAGTGCGTGTTAGGCTTTAATAACTCGGGAAACATGATGTCAATGAATTTAAGGGTATGTCAATCGCAAACTTTAATTTACTGTTATTATTAGCAGTTAATAATATTGTTCGCTAATGAAGTTTAAAAAGGATTTTAATAGGGTTTTAAGGTTGATATTCAAGCATGCCTTAACGATGGAGAGAGATTGACGTGAGAGGGAGATAGAAGGACTAATGAATAAGCGTTAAATAATTCACAAAAGGTACGTGGTTTTTATAGTTAGTTTGAGTCAATTAAATATGGAGCCGTTTTAAAATTAGAGCTTAATTAGCTTTCACTTTTTAACGAGTGGACAATTCAAAATTGCTCCAATCTTTTAAACTTTTGTGAACGATGTAAAGCCCTAGAATTTTAACAGCTTTAACAAAACTTTAATTTAGCAGTATGACAAGTGAGGTAGAGTAGAGGAAGGTACACAGCACAAGCATTAATATAATTGCACAATTTAGTGCAAAGATCGCAAATCTTTCCGCTACTTAACTTACAAAACGTTTTTAGTGTTCGTGAGTTATGATCTTGCGTAAGTATTAAAATTGCTTTATTGTAATCAGAGTTGAAAAGTGAAATGCCAAAAAATGCATAATAAATACTTTAAGTAATAATCTCACAAGTTAATTAAGACTTGTAGCAATATTTAATACTCATTATTACATAAAGCCTTCGCTTTATATGTACTATGTCAAATTTAGCAAATACGTTTTTGTCGTAAGTATAATATACCAAAATTGTACTATTCTGCATTGTATTATTAAACAAAATATCTATACAGAAGTATTTGGCATAACAAATCCTACCACAATGTGAGATTTTTACAATCATTCTAAACGTTGCATAATATTCTTTATTATATTTTATAGAAAGGAACTTTTTCTTTCCTTCACTTCAGCCAAGTCCTTGTCCCCGAAAGAAAGAATAAAAAATGGGATAGGTGTGGGTGGCGTTGGTACGGGGATCTTATCCATGTCAAAAAGAAGGTAAAATCGGGAATATTAATAAATGGTAGTAGCCATGAATTTTTATTAAGGCTTAAAGAGTAGCAGTATTTTTACATGAACTAACAAAAACAGCATAGAACAAAAGTTTAAAGGTCATCTTGTATTATCAGCATCGTCAAAATCATATCCGGTAAAAGTAACAGGAAGGGAAGAATTAATTTACTTGGGGTTTGTCACTGGAAATTATGTTACATCTCCCTTGATAATAACGGCAGGTAAGTCTTAACGAAAAACTTTGCTGTAGTTGTCTTCTAATCCATATGCCTGACAATAAAGAAAACGCAGTTTTTTTCTTGGAAAAGGTCAAGTCATGCTAAAGCGTGTGTCATGCTATGTTACATTTAAGAAAAAAATAACGAAGGAAAACTATTTTAAGAAATATTTTCATGATTTCGTATAACGAAGGCAAACATAATTATTTCATTATATAAATTGGCAAACTTTAACTAAACTATAAGCGCAAGCTTCGAGGAAATCGTTGCTAAAATCAGAGAGAATAGCTTGTGCTTAAGAAAATAAGGAAGGAAATGTCTATTTTAAGAATTATGTTCATATTTCATGAAGGTAGATCGTATTTCTACGGATTTCTATTTTGTAATAAATAATTACAAATTCTTTATCCCTAAAATGTCAAATTTGGCATTTTTATATAATAATAGAGGAAAGATAAAATATCTCAAAACAAACATGTCAAGTTAAAGAAAAGTTTATTTTTTGATTGCTCTTTCATGCTGCTGTAATTAAGTGGAACACTATTGTAATTGAGATAGGCGTATGACATTATCAATTTCTTATTCTATTTTAAAAAATAATACGCCTAATTTGCAATAAAAATTTAACGACAAAAGGACGCTCATATATTATTATTGAAAGAAAGAGTTCATTATTTTAGTAATGTACAACTAGGAAAAATGGTAATGAATGACGTTATTCGTGATAAAGGTATGTTAATTAAATCATTATAGTAACCCATTTAGTAGACTGGACAAGCAAAAGTCTTAAATTTTAACCGAACTTTACTGCTTTACAATACTATTTCGAAGCAAAAACAATAGAATGAATATTGTCATGGCAACTGACGCTAAACAAACCACTCTGAAAAAGTTCATGTACTCTAGAAACGAAGTTCCCTACCCTGCTGCGTTATTTATTATTTGGATGAATGACGATGGCAAATAATGACGGTATTGATCATAATGATGACGGCTTTAGTCCTGTGGTTCCGTTACATTAGGCTTAGGTATTAATAAAAAATACTGTAATCACCCACTCCGCCAGCGCCTGCCACCACCGTCACATTTGCCAAAGCTCCTTACGCATTTTTGCAAGAGAGAACATTCCAAACAAACGACGACAGATAAATGAAATGGAATGTCTAGCTGAAATGGGCAAAAATAGCTTAACCAGTTAAATACTAGTACAAATAAAACCAATCGATAACACATGCCACGCACATTTGTAATAAACCCAATTTCAATTTATATGATTTGATTTGTTTAAAAAACTCAAACATAATTCTAAAACTTAAAAAACTGTTACCAACATGCCCAAACAACTGCTTAATGGTAATAAAAGTTAGCTGAAGACAAAACTCACAAAGATAAAAAATAATTGAATACCTTGTACTTTGATGAAACAGTTGGAAAATTGGAATATTGATGTACCATGTGCTAATATGTAGACAATGTTTCAAATAAGAACCTTCCAATTGTGATATTGGGGATTACGTTTAAACTTATTCACATAAAGAACAGGTTAAATTCCAACAAGTGAGTAAGTTATAATGATAATTAAACTCGGGGAAAGCTCAGAGCTGGCTAACAAACTGGAATTAACGAAGAGTGGGAAATGATGTATTCTGAAGAGAAAAGCACGTTCTGTTTCTTTTTCAGCTAAATATCTTTTGTTATTTCTTTCCTATTTTTAGCAAGTCAGATGAAAACCAAGGACCAGACCATTCCAATAAAACATGTTATCCTGCATATGGATAAAAAAGGGTAGGAAAAGTTCACTCCGCCTTTCCCTCTTTCTCTTCTTTCTTCATTTCCGCCTGTCTTTCCAACTTACTCTTTCCTTTCTAAAAACATAACCAGGCATCCCATCTATTCTACCAAATACATACACAGAGATTTTCTATGCACTCGAATAGAACTTTTTGGCAGTCAAATCTTTCTCCAGCCTGCGAAATAGATAAAAGAAAGAAGAAAGTAAAGAACTGTTAATATTGCATCTCAACAAAACATTCCAATTCTTGCTAGTTTCCTGATTCTCCCTTACCGTAACAAGGAAATGGACAGGAACACATGAGTTCGAACTCCAAGGGATCTTCTTTTCATCCTTTTCCCAAAACTTACTTTTTTACATGCGTGCCCTTTCCCACTGACAATGCTGCTTTTTATTTAGAGAGAAGGAAACGAAGAAATGAGAGATGGAATGGAAGACTGAAGATGAAAACAAAGTATTTCGGTTTATATTTTTAGGTTAAAAGTCTGGAATTGGCTTGGCTCTCAGAGCAACTGGTTCTCTCTTCCATTCACTTCACTCACTCACATTTCATTGTCTGGGAAAGATTTTCATTAAAATTTTAATCCCTTCTGTGAATTGTGCGGATACATACAAACCGTAATTTACTTTCATGGAGTAAAAGACAAGGAGAAGATTAAAAGCTTTGTACATGATTTTAAACGAATTGGGCTTCCTTTTGATGGTTCGGCTCGGCTATGATAATATTTTCTAAAGTAAACTTCTCGAATTGGAAATGGATTGTATTAGGTACATGCTTTGAAACATATTATAATGGACAATTCAATTTACTCCTTTACAAATTCTTCTTATCATCAATTTATTTAGGAGTTATGTCGCAGTATCAATGCGAATCACTTGTTTTATGCATTTGATTTGATTTATTTAGCTTGAATGAACTGTTGGGTTAGTTATAAAACGAAGCATTGCTTTGCATTGCTACTTTGGATTTTGGATAGTCCCATAATATACCAAGAAAAAATGAAGTTTGTCAGCGTGACTACATCTACGAACAATCAGCGAAACCTTAACCAACGCTTGTGAAACGAACAAAGACGAAAGTTCAAGCAACTAGAAATCCTATTTAAATGCATAGTATCTTGAAGGTGGTTAGGTGTAAGAAACAGTTATTTCGTTGATTTATTTTTGTTCGTCGTTCTATGATTCGTCATAGTGATTTTTATGAGTCATAAATGAAAAATTTAACACTATCTATGATAAAACCAGAATACTAAATTTTGAAAAATGATTTATTAGTTAAAGAATAACCTTAATTTATTCAAGTATACTAGTACAAAAAGTTAAGTTCGTGGACCAATGCAATGCAACTGTATATTTTTTGTTGCAAGAGTACGGAACATAATAATGTAGGATAATAATAAAATTTATTATAAATGGGAAGGAGCACATTCTGTGACAAAATTACATTTAATTTTTTCTTATTGCTTCCGGATCATCGCTATAATAAACTTTAATCTTCAAAGAATGTCTTAGCTATAACTTATAATTTATCCAGCAGACGAATGTAATGTCTGGATAAAAATCATCAAATCATACTAAATATACGAGCATCTATTTTATAATAAAATTTCCTTAACAAAATTAGTATGATAAAACGCATCTTTACTAATATCATGTAACTCTAAGATTTAAAGATATCTTTTGGCAATTTCTCCTCGTATAATATATTGGACCGACCTATTATTATTATCATTTATGAAATGAATGTATATTATTGTAGTTTATAAATATAGATTAAACCAATATTCAATTTGGGGCCGGGGCAATGCCATGCAAAATATGTATTTTTTAGCAGGGCAATGTATCTAAATCGAATGAGATAATGAGAAAGTTTTGTGAGTGATGTCTATGACCGAAGAGAGATATCTATTGCATAAAAATTAAGAAGGGATGAAGAGAGAAAGAGAGGACACCGTTATCTTTTAAGGTGGCAGTCGTCGGTTGTTAAATCCAACTTTTATGATTATTTAAACGTAAATGGAAACTTCACGGAATAATAATGATCTTAAATCGCAATAACACTGATTTTATAGTCTCCTGAATACGACAGTGAAGAACTGACGCATGGAGCAATTCTTGTAATAAAAATAGGTTTATTGCCAAATTATTATCTTTGCAGTTGTGCATGAACAATTCATAATGATATGAGGATTTTTAATGACAGTGAAGATGATGCAAAAATTTAATTTGTTTAAGCATACGAAATCAACATGTTGTTGAACCGTTAACCGTTTATGGAAATGATGCATCATTTCGTTGTTCGTTAGTTTTACGGACCCCAGGATTTGTGAGTGTGAGTTTTAAAATGACATAAAAATAAGATTCGAAACATGCAAAGAAAATAATTCACAGCATTTCGTGGTATATATTCTCATTTCATCTTTGCAATGTACCCTATTTAAGTTAAATGCTCACCTTTATTTTTATTTTTAATATATTTTGTTGCTCTGTAAACTCTTGCTTTAAATTTTTACTTCCAAAATGTTCAAACAACTTTGATTTCATTTTGAATCGAAATTAGACAAACTAGAGCTGTAGAGAACAATCATCCAAAAGTCGTACGCATTATCTCAGGTATGTATGTAACAAACAGCTCTGGTCTAACCTCAATTAAACTTTAATTTTAAATTTTAAAGGCTATTGTTTAATATAAGTCGGTCACATCTGTTAATTAATATTCGAAATTCATAATTGAATCAGGTTAACAGCATTTAAAACAAGGAACAGTGCAGTATAATGAATAATTTAACCAAAATGGGGACATCGGGGTAACCTGCGACCTGTAAATCTTAACCATGAAATACAATCTCATCTCATCTCCCGTCCATCAAATCCATTTCATCAGCTCGTTCTATCATCACATCATCATCTTTCAATCTTTTCCATCCGCAATAGTCGCACCATCAATACAATAGTAAAAAGCTCTATTTTTACTACAAGATTACATAATCCAAGGAGAAAACGTGCTATAGCGAAAACCTAAGCGGAAGTAACGCTGCAGCTCTCCTCTTCTCCTTTTGTGCTACTTTTTCATAAGGATTAAAAGATTTTCTTTCTCTCCTTCTCCTCTCTTTCTGACAGATTCCCACTATGCTTGATTGTGAGAGGGAGAAGAAGTAAAAGTGCTCCTTCATCTACTCGAAAAAAACTGCAAATTGCAATGCGATTTTTCAGTGAAATGCGTGCGATGATGATGAATGGAGAAGTGGAGGAAACCCATTAAAGAGCTTACCTCTTCTAAAATAGACCTAAAAAGCATGGATTGAGGGACTCTGCTACTACTTTGATCTTTGCTCATTACGAATTTGAATGTGTTATGCAGTTCAGCAATGCGTATAGTATGTAACATGAGTATTCTATTGTCTATAGTGCTCTTGAAGTATACATAACCCACTCCTCCTTCACCATCACCAAACAACAACGCAGTGTGTAAAACTACTAAAACTCGAAGCAGTTCTTAAATGCAATCTACATGTTTGCTTCTCTCTTTTATGCTGCAAGTGCCATACGCCACCATACCATCAAACTGATTTTGATTAAGGACACGCAAATTCAGCAATTGCAATCTATTTAACTACTACAAAAGCTGAATTTCTGCTAAATAACGGTTGCATAAAACGCTTTATTTCCAACAACAAATGCATATTTTTTATTTATTACTTACATTAGCAACTATCAACCATTAGGCTGGCAGACGTCGTCGTTATTAAAATAATACCTGTATATATCTGGTAACACTTTAGTATCAATATCGTTTTAGCAGCAAGTATCTAAAGATTCAAGACTATGCCAGTGTAGTGTCAGTAGTACTGACTACCAGTTTTCAAATACTGAATACTATCAGTAATAAATCTCAGTAGATCACTTGCAAATTTTCTTTTTGCCATAAATAAAAAATATGTATTTTATGTCAAAACTTTCTAGTTGTTAAATTAAATTTGTAGGCATATTTTTGTTCAATGTCTATCAAATACTGTTTCCAGATCTGGACTGATACTGGCAGATTGAGCAGATAGTATCTGCCAGATACTGATTTCCACCATCAGTATATCTACGTTAGACAGAACGGATTTTTAAAAAAACAGTGAAAGTTAGTATTTGGCCTGCCCTAATGCTTTTACGATAGAGGTTTTACGATTCGTATATTTTCTTCCATCCTATTCTGTCTGATTTTGATAAAGGCGCAACGTGCAGTGGCTACCTGCTCTCTGTTGTGCATATCCTCTCAATGTAAACCATCCTCCCTCACTCACTCGCTCGCAGCACCTTTCTAAAAAATCCTCGCAGAGCAGCAGAAGTAGGAAGAGGGAAGGGAGTGCAGTGCATTGCAAAAAGCACAAACGGGATAGGGAAAGTGTCCATAGCAGATGAGCAGTGGCGTTGGGAACACGGACAGGATAGGGAGCACTGTCACTATGGCTGGCTCTGTTCGAAAGTAGAGTTTAACATGGGTAGGAATAGAGGAACTCTTCCTTTCCTTTGCCTCTCGTCCGTCTTGATTCATTCGAGGAGAGAGCAGAGCGCACAGAGAGACACGATTCACTTATATTTACCGCATCACTCACTTCTTAACTCATTCACACAGTCAGAGTGAACCTTTTTTCATTCATTACCAACTTCCTATTTAATTAACAACCCCTCAACTCTTCGTTTAATCGAAATTTAATAAAAAGTTTAATTAACTCTTCGCTTAATTAAAGGGGAGAAAAATTAAGTTTTTTCTACGTTTTTTCTTCGTTTTTAACGATAAAAAGACACGTTGAAAGCACTGAAATTATTTTCAGCCAGCTTTTTAATTACTTTCACAGTCAGCGGGGTAAAGTTTAAGAACAATCGGAGGAGGATTTTATTTACTTCTTCCAGTCAACTGTGAACTTTCGGTGGTGTTTTACATTCAATTCAGAATTGTTTAATTTCTCGATAATTAACAGTGACTTGAATGACATTTATTTTAAAAAAGTGATTTTCGTTACAAAATCCTTTAAAGTTGTTAGTTGACAATTTAAAAAGTTTAGAAATTACATCATCAGTCTAGGCGCTAATCACACCAGTACTACCAAACTTGACTACAATATTTAATTGTCACGGGCTAAAAAATCTACGTTTCATTTACGCTGTCACCAGAAACTAATTTTTGTAATTCACAAACAACCCATTAATTTTCTTAATATTGAATTTAATTGAAAGTCAGTAGGCGAATCATAAAATATCAAAATTTAATTGAACTTTGAGACTCGTTAAAATTGTTTAACTCTTGCGATAAAAAGTTAATTCATTTCAATCATTGTAATTTTTAGTGTTGTAAATTATATATCAGTATCACCTTATCGAAATTAGACTATATACCTCTCTCATTTCCGACGGAGTGAGACTTGCCATTGAAATTACTGTAGTTGTAAAATCAGTTAATTTTAAAATTTAAATAACTAGAGTAATTGCGCAACTGACAATAAAATCATAAGTGTAGCTTTTTAAATATAGTTTTTATACGTTCGAAAGAAATTGACAAGATTCTTTATTGTCCGGCTAGTGGTATAACTTGGCCGGAAAAGGAAAAGAAAGATTAAGTTTTGATAATACTTTATCGTTCCACGAGGCCTTTTAGGAACCCAGTTTAATTGTTGCCTCGCGTCATGAAGTCGGCGCATATAAAGGGGAAGGGGCAGAGGCCTCATTCAAACAAACAGTAAGTCGTGCCTTTATTAACATGTTTTGCTGCTATTACTAATCTATGAATTCCTATTCTATCTTATAACATTATACTTATTGTTGGGCGTGCTAATTATACTTTATCAAAGTTTAAGACCTTTGAGCATTCGTTTTTAATCTTTTCTTGTTTCTTCTGTCATTTTTGTTAACAGAACGGATGGGAAAGGGAACAAGTCAGATGACCCTTTCTTTAATTACAACATGACTATCCTAATTGGCTGTTCTGCAGAAGTAACAACGAGAGATGGAGAGGTTTATGAAGGGATTTATGTGGCGTTTTCATCCGCTATGGAAATCTTATTAGAAGCAGCCCATCTTGTTACTGATAACAAGGATGACTCATCCATTGAGAAACATTTTGACGTTTTAGTCATTCCGAGTGAGAAGGTAAGCTGTAAAACTATTCAGCTTCAACATTTACCCATTATTCTTTTTTATTTAACTACTACATTATATCATAAACATTATCATAAAAATTAATGCTCATAATCTCTAGAAATAAATTTGAATGGTTTTTCTTAAGAAGCCAAATAACTTTTTCATCTTGATTTATCCATTGAAGTCCTTACTAAAATTAACTCTTTCATTCTACTTCTTTTTATCTACGTCTCTCCGTTTTTACCATTTAAGTAAGCATATGTATTATGTCTTTAACTTTGTCTGAGAGAACAAGATTATTTGTTTCGGAGTTAAAAAAATTATTGTATGTTTTTTTGGTATGGTGATAGCTTATCTTAATAAATGTCCCCAACAGGATGCATATATTTTTATCAAGCCCATTTTGAATTTTTTGATAATTTTGTCAGAAAGACTGACGTTATATGTATGACTTTGACTGATTTTAAGCTAACCAGAGTATTTTTTAACTTGTTGGGGTTTTCTCATGAATCTTTACAGGTAGTCTCTATGAAATGTTTAAATGCCGACTTGACGTATCCAACTCGTGAGTTCGCTACAGATACTGCTATCAGTGGAGGTCGTGGAGGAGGGATGCGGGATAAGGAGCTAACCCCTTGGGAGGGCTCAGAGGATACACCAGATGAACTTTCTTTAGATTCTGGATCTGCAAATGCAGTATGAGAGCAACTTTAAAATTATGATATTTAAAAATAATGAGTCATTACTATATTTCAAAATGTACAATAATTAAAATTAATTAAAATTATTGTATTTGATAGAATGGATGGGAGGCAAAAGAAATGTTTAAAAAGAATGAAGAAAAGTATGGAGTAAAATCTACATTCTCACAGGATCTGAGTGGCTATACAACTCAAGTTGATAAGAATGACACAGAATTTAAACGCTTGGAGGAACAAGCTAATCAAATAGCTTCCGAAATTGAAAAGGGAACAGTTTCCTGGGAAAGAACCCAAGTAGAAAATGGCGATGAAGAGGAGGCCTTTTCGGCTGTTGTTCGTCCACAACACAAGAACAACGCTCCTAACACGACTGTTAATAATAACAATAATACTAACTCAGTAGCGTAAGTATATTTTTTAAACTTTAATGTATGTAAGCATCATACCTGTATTTGGATATGTGTGAATGTGACAGTAAATAATTATTAACCAACTACAACGTTTTGATTATAATACCTGGCAGAAATGACAAATATATTCCCCCTTCAAGAAGGCAAACAAATATGCAACCAAGTGGTCCTCCTCCACCATTGCAGCAACAACCGTCTCATCATCAGCCTTCAAATAATAATGGACCACCATCACAACATCCAACCTCTAATAACAACAACAGTGGTCTAACAACTAGGAAACCAATGTACAATCAGAATCAAAACTCTCGCAGTAGTAATTATGGTGCACCGCCAAATCCCGTTTATCATCAGCATCAGGATCGAAGAAACTTTGATAGTCGAGGACCTCCTCCAAGACAATATGGGAATACTTCACATGGAGGAGAACCGCGTCGTCCCCCTATTGGTGGAGGAGGAGCAGATGATCGCCAGCAAAGAATGCCTAAGCAACCTATTGATCGAAAAGGTACATCAATACAACAAACACGAAGTATAACCAGTTTATATATTAACCTTACGCTTATTTACCTTGCTTTATAACATGAATTAATGCCTATTAATATAAATATAAATAATGAGTGGCTCTAATTGAGTGTTCCATAATTTTGGTTTTGCAGACCCAGCCAACTTGAAGGAGTTTGGCAAAAATTTTAAGTTACAATCACAACAGGAGCCGTCACAACTTCAGCGTCGATATCCTCCAGGACCTCCAGCACAAGTAGGCGCAGGTGGACCGCATCCTATGAGTGGACCGCCGCCACCATCGTCTGGCGTGGCAAGGAACGCGAGTCCTCCATCAGCAACAAATACGATCTCTTCGAATAAAATTAAGAAGGAGGAGTCTCCGGCCTCGCTTCCACCTTTGATTCCTCCATCTTCATCATCATTATCCTCAGAGACGAACAATAGTTCCGTAAAGTCTGAATCAAGTTCTAGTGTAACTTCTAATCTTCCAACAGCAGCAGCCGCTGGAGCCATGACAACGAGCGCAGCTGCAGGTGGACCATCTGCTGCTGCATCATCTGCCAATACCACCATAGCGTCTCCAAGTACGCCCAATGTGGCAAGTGTTAGTGTTAATGAAACTACTCCTTCAAGTTCCGGTAGTGTAAGCAGTCCTCCTGTGTCGGAGAATCTGACTCCAACCTCCACTGGAGGTGACTCCAAGGCTGAAGCTGACAACAAAAAGAAATTTACGTTCAATCCGAATGCCAAGGAATTCAATCCTACTAAATTTGCATCTGTAAGTTTAGATAATATATTTTGTTTACTAAAATGCGGTGTAATTTGTTACTGAATACTAGACATATAAAATGGTTCTTCATTGTTTTAATTTGTACAGAGATCGCCAAGTACTCCTCCTCGTCCTCCAAGCACGCCTGCCACAGTGGCAACTCCTCAAGTAATGGCCCCAGCAACAAATTATCAAAGTATGTATATTTCAATGACACCAGCTATTTCAATGTCAATGTACCCTGCGCCTCAACCCCAGCAGTATGCTCAAGCGCTGACACCTTCCTCTAATTCGTCAGCATCTTCTGGTGTAAATACGCCGCGACATGGCGGAGGTCATAGGAAAGGTTTGTGTCATCGTTCAATCAGAATCCATTTTTTTCTTAATTATTAACGACTATTCACATTTACTCTGCATCATTTTCACTTCACTTTGTTTGGCTAGTTTTATTTAGAGAAACATCTTCAGCTTTTTTGTAACTTTAGGCAGTCATTTCAGTTCTCCTACTAAATCTGTTATTGTTTTATTGACCTAGTTTTAGCTATTTAACGATTTACTAAACTTTACTTCTTCAGTGCAGTTTTCAGATTTTTTGATAGCTTTTCAACTTTACGACCATTTTTCATTTATTGTGCTTATTCGTCCTAAAATTTAGTTTTAACTGTTAGTACTAGCTATAGCTTTCATAGGGTAATGTTTAGCCAACTAAATGTATAAATAATTCATTATTAGCACAATTTCTTTAAGCCATAACCTGGTAGTTTTCAAGTTATCTCGGACACAGTCGCAAGTTTTTGCGGTAGGTTCGGCATTCGACATAATAGTTAGAGTAACACTCACCACCACCACTTTGCCAAAGGTGTTAATGAAAATATTGTAGTTATATATTCCTATCATATTCAATACAAGCAAACAGGCAAATCTGCATTCGGTATGGCTTATTAATAGGTTATGACACGGCAAAAGCGCTTATTTCATTTTCGGCACGCTCCACCCAACACACTAAATTAGTACAGTGGGGGACTTAAACGTTATAGCAACTGAAAATTGCATGGCAGGGTAAATAACATTGCATTGCACTCTTAATAAGCTTTTTTGTAACTATGCACATGATTTGGAATAAGAAAATGAACATTTTTGGGAAGGCTATGGCGCATCTTTCATTATCAGTTTAGAATGGTATTAATGGGTTATGTGGAAGTTGCATTTACTGCTGGGTTTCTGGTTTTTTGTATGAAATTGTTTCTCTGCATTGGCTTGTTTTGTTTATGATAAAACGCTTGTACTTTACCAGATTTGGATGATAAATCTTCTCGCGAGAAAAAATACGAAGTGGGGAAAGGCCCACTTTATGACAAATACCCGCCGTGTCACGATCATAACCCGCTATATCAAAAACCTTATCAACAACCAACCTTCTTGCACTTGGGCTATGATATCTGCACCAAACCAGAATATGCATCATATTATCCAAAACCTTTTGAAATATATAAACAAGCGGAGACACCTACTCGCGTTGGACCATTCGCAACTATTCGTCAGCCCAACCCTACAACGACACAACAACCTCGTCATTATCTTCATCCTGCTTCAAGGGGTATCAGATTTCAACCCTTTGACATAAACCATCTTAGCTCGGAATTGGAACACGCTTTAACTGCTCCAAGATCGCCTTCGCCTAGAAATTATAGACGGAATCCTCAGAAGCAAAGACTTAATCGAATTAGTGGACCTCTGCGGAATGCCGTAGCCGTTGATGGTAACACGAATTAGAATTGCTACGGCGCATGCGTTTTATTTTTTACCATTTTTATTCTGATTTTTAATTACCTAATTAAGTACTAACACCTAATTAAGCTAACTTGTGTATGTATGCCTTTGGTTTCTTGGTATTTTTTTAATTTCATCTTTTTTCTATTAACATCTCTTCTTTTATGCATCCCTCCTTTTGCACTATTAAGTAACACGACAATTAGGATTTTAAATCATTGAAAATATTTTTTGTGTGAGTGTGAATGAGTTACATTAATATTATTAGTATTACTGTCTATTTTGAAGATGTCTCGAAAGGACAATCTCAAATGAGTAGAGTAATTCAGTTAGACAGAGGCAATGAAGTAGACGCATCGATTCTAATTCTTATTGTTTATTGATTACTTTGAATACTAGGTGGAGGTGGTGTGGTAGGCATCCCACCCCGTTCAGAAATGACACCTCCAATTCAGATGTCAACTGGACCACCGATGCATGCACCTGGAACCACAATCCAAGCTGCCCCTCCTCATACCCACACCCAGTACTTTGTTTCCCAAGGACACTACCCTACTGTAAGTCGGCAACATACACATTTACTCTAATACAACTCTGCAAGTATTATTTTATTGAATCATTGTTTCACTAAAGTATTTTGAAAAGTTAATTCATTATATTAATTATTTTTACGCATTTACAGGTGATGCGAATGGTTCCTCAATCAGTAATGCCAGTGTTTCCAACTGAAGGCTCTGGTGGAAACCAAATCCATGCACCACCAATGCACTACATCCCCCAAAATAGTGGGAACAACCATAATAATGCTGGTCATCAACCAAATAGTACTCCACAGGCCAATCCTTCTCAACCAACGTAACTATCTTTCATTAGTTTAAATACTTAATTGATTCCCCTTTAGCTGTTTTTGTATTTCTGAGCATATATTTTAATTTATTTATTTCTTCGTTTTTGTAGGAATTTACCACCAAATAGTCATGGGTTTGGTCAGCAACAAGGAGGTAATCACACTGGTAACCACCCTATGCCGTATCCAATTGTACAATTGCCTGTCGCTGCGTATGGATTCCATCAAGCGGCCCCACATAATATAATACCAATTTCCTATGTTCATTCTCATTCTCAAGGTGAGTGGTCACAACAGGCACGTGGTGGGTACATGGTCAGTTACAATGACTAGAGAATCCATCATATTTTTCTTTATTTCTCTCTTTATTTTTTAAGTTTTTTTGAATGTGCTAATAATGATATACTGCTATATACTGTCAGTATCTAAATTGTTAGATAGAATATCGTTAAAAAATTTGTCAATCAAATGTAAATAGTCATATCGTCACCAGGACAGGTTGATTTACTAGTCGTCTCCAAAAAACGAAGATGAAAAAGAAAATATTATTTTCCTTGTAAATATTATTCGTACTATATCGCAAATTTCAAGTTTAAATTGAATCCACTTCTTTCTTTTCTGTCAGGTTTTTATAACACTTTGCAATTTACCCATTTAATTTCAGTAGGAATTCAAACAAGAGAACTTAAATCTGTGTTTACTTATTTATTGTTAATGCAAGGAACGAATGAGGTAGAGATTTGTCCGTTTTTGAAAAAAAATTGAAAATGTGATGATAGTTTAGTTGAAGAAGATTGAATGTGAATGCGCATCGTAGTCTTCGAAATTCGTTTCTGTATATTCGATGCTGATACTGTCTGAATCAGTTTTATAATTATGCTGCTTTATCGGAACAGACTTTGTAGAATATTTTTGTAGTATTTCTTGTGTATTATTATAAATTGCATGATTATTTCTGTGTAGTAATGATTATGATTTAGTAGTAGTAGTGGTAGTTGGATTCACAAATCAGCTGAAGCGTGTTGGTAGCATGCTTTTTGGTAGCTCTGTACTAGCTTTTTTCTTATTTATGTAAATCTAAAAAAAATGAAAAATATTCGGATAGAAAATTAGTATTTCAAAGATAAATTATTAAAATTAAATTCGTGTAGGATTTTTGTAGTGTTTTCTGCTGGTATCACAAAATGTTTCCGTAGATTCGAAGAATGTAAAAGCGAGTAATGTTTATTTGTAACTTGCTGAAATTACAATACAAACAGGGATTTGTTTGATTTTAAAGAAAATTTTAAAATTGTTTGTTTAAATCAGTACAAAAATTATTATAAATTCACCTATATATTACCCGTGTAAGTTTGAACGAATTAGTAATACAGATTGATCAGATTGATTTAAAACTTGAACTACTTTCATTTACTTTGAATTATTTTATCATTTTGCTCTATTTTTATCATTAAAAACGTTTCGCGTCAATTAATTTTGAGTACTTTGTATGTTAAGGTAGTTTTGAGAGTTTTGACGAATGGTTTGGGTTTATATCACCATCTTTTGCACAAATGACATAATATTAAGAAAGTAAATTAATTAAGCACTTTTAGCTTGTCTTGTATTGTATTGGATCATTTTTGTAAATATGTATCATTATTGCAGTGAGTGCTGCTGCCATTGTAAATCACAAATTGCAAACGCAAACGCTGGCCGCTGCTGCTGCTTCTTCTGCAGATGCAATGCTTCAGCATAAAAATTGGAATATCATATCAGTTCCATCCCACAATAATTCCCTGATTGCTCCTCCCAGGCCTTAAATAGCCGTTGTTGTTGTTGCTCTTTTTCTGTCTCTCTAAAAAATCTCACGCTCACTCTGTACAATAAGTAAGTTTTTTAAAAATTATTTCTTTTGTTACTTCAAAAACTTTTTCTAACTTTTCAGCGAACAAAATTGGTTGATGAATGAATTGTGCAAAGTGTAAACAGCCTTTCTAATATTCATCTGTAATCATTCTTCGATGCTTTTTAATGTTTTTTAAAAATATTTTTTCTAGTTACTTCTTCCTATTTAGGCTTTATGCAGTTGTAGATTGGTTGGATTTTATTTTCCACTTTTTTCGATAGGTTTCGTCAACCATGTTTGTTTCGTATAATTATGTTTTTATTACTGGCCATGCCACTTTCATTATTTAAGTTCTCTATTTATTTATTGTTTGGTTATCATTATTATTTATTTAAAAAAAATATTTATGCTTGCTTAAGGTTGTGTTACTTTTTGAATGTGTAGTAGTTACGCATTTTAAGTTACCTATGCACAATTAGTTAAACAGCTTTGTGTCTAGTAAAAAAATTCTCGTTTTGGTATTCTTCTTCTAGTTTCATTTGATCAAGTTTGTTCTTTCTAAGCAAGTAAAACAGCAAAGGCGGATGCTTACAAAAGATATACTGAATAATAATAATGATGATAATGAATTTGAACCTAACTATAAGACTGTTTGTGAATGTTACTCTAAAAATCTAATCTGAATCTTTCTTTTCTTGCATTGTTTTTGTCTTTCCCTTACAGGCGGCACCCAAACTGTCATCCCACCAAGTCAGTGAAAATTCACAAATCTAGGAACGAATAATTTTAGAAATAGTTATGATAATGGTCATGCAGGTCGTCTGAGATTTTGCACTCCAACTTCAAACGCAAGAAAATGATTTATTAATTCAGTTTTAAGAACGTAATTAAGCTAGGAAAGATAAAATTTATATATTTAATTAAGCATTTTGTAAATATTGTAAATGAGCTGGGAGAGGAGTACACTTAAAAATTATTATTATTACTTCAGTTACTTTATATGATTGGATGTTACGATTTCTTTCAGTGGAAATGTTGCAATTTCGTTTTTGAAAACTATTATTTCGGTATTATAAGTTAGTTTGAACTTTTTAAAGTTTTAAAGATATTTTTTAATATATAATTCAAAATATTATTAGTATTATATTACATTACAATTCTTTAAAATTGAATTTAATTCGTAAAAGCTGTTTTATAAGGTTATTATATAGTATATAATTATTATGCTTATAATTAATCATACATAGATGAATATGATAATAAGATTATTATTACTAGATCGTTAATATTAATATTATATTATATCCTTCTTCTAGATTTTCTCATTTTTATTTATTTTCGTATTATTGTATTATTATTAAATTTACGAACCCTAGTTATGTTTAAAGTATATTTATTGTCAGAATATGAAATATTTTCTCTGATTTGGTCGTTCTTTCTTGTAAAAGCAAAAAGGAATAGTGAGGAAAGGTCAGTTTTGTCTTCAGCTCCATGAAAGTTGTAATGTTAAAGGAGGTGCTTATATAATCAGTTTAATTTTTTCCTATACTTGAAATTGTTCTTGCAAAGTTCAGCGAATAGGCGGAAGCTGGGCAGCTCGGTAGATTAATATATCGGATTTGTATTTTTACCAATTTCTCTTTTATTACTTCTTTTTGCTTCTCCCTATCAATATTTGCAACGTTGATGTGTGTCCTTTTCGGAGTCTTCATGCAGGCGTCATGAACCAAAAAGCGAAAACTGAACTAATGGGCAATATAAAATGAAAGACGTAAAATAAAAGTAACTATATAAAGTGTTTCCTTACATACTGTTAGAAATAATTAGGTTAGGTCAACAATGATTTATTTAACTAGGAAAGGTAGAGCTGCAGACATTTCAATTCAGTTCTTCTCTTCCAACACAATTTTCAATATTTTATATAATTTGACGACCTTGTAAGGCATTGCCATTTCTCTTAATATTAATATAATATTTAGTAATTAGGTTTAAGGTTATTTATTAAGGGAGCATCACCACGCGCAAATAGGATATTGATTAAGTCTTACACTGATGGATTACTACGATGACAACTAAGTAATTTTTACTTGGAATAAACTGCTGCTGATTCTGATGCTGCTGTAGCTGCCTCGTCTTCGCAGGATTACTATAGACCTCTACAGGAAAAATCTATGCAAAACCAAACGTACTGATGTCAGTTCTGTCATTGAAATGCTTTTAAGGAAACGACGATGAAGATTTGACCACAAAACGTCTTTTTCGTACAACGATATAAAACATTCTGATGATTAATCTTCCTCTTATACCACGATTTCTGCGCAAAAAATATATTAAAGTTAAGAATTATGAAGGGAGAAAAAAAGCTTTAACTGTGTACTCGTCTGTAAGTTTTGATTTTTGCTAAATAAGCAGAAGCTGAGCTAAGCTGCTGATTGGTATTGGTGGGAATTTAAGAGTTGAAGAAGTACTGTTATTACTACTAAATTTTAATTAGGGATATATGTTTAATTATAAGATTTTATGAATAACCCAGAACAATATCTAAAAAAAGAAAAATTTAGTTAGCTGGATACTAGCTAAGAAGAAAAGAATTTACACAAAAAAACCATGAGATGATGCGATGAGATAACCAAGGCGAAACGACAACAACATATTGGACAAGAAATAAGCATATTGTTTTGGCTATTCTATTTCTCTCCAAAAATGATTGGATTTTGAAAGTTATTATTAATTAATATATTTGTGTTTGTTTTTTAAAATTATTTTAACTATGAGTATCTTTAGAATACTAATCTGTTTTTTGGATTTGAACTTGTTTCAACACAAGCGACTTTTTTGTGTGCTAAATTAGAATTATGTTTCATTTTTGTAACTACAAACTAATGAAGCAATTCCAGTAATTATGTATTTATTAATATGATGTTGTTGTGACTGATTGTTGTGAATATGTAATTGTTTTTTGTCTTGAAAATTAATTATTTGGGTTATTGATGTTTCAAAAAGTCGCTTATAAAATATTTTGGAGAATGAAAAAGAACTAAAAACAGGCAAAAGAATAAAAGAATATGCTTAAAATTATCCAAAAATCTCAATGCAGAAATTAACATCCTTTTCTTTGAAGAGTGACATAAACATTTAACAACATTTCAAAATACCAGATCTTAAAAGTAATTATAATATTCGTTTTTTGTTTTCGCATGCCTAGAGTTAAAGCATTATTGTAGAATAATTTTGCAGATCGCAGTTTTATTAAGCGTGGGAAACTAAAATATTGTTTGACTTTTGAAATGTAATATGTGAATGGGCAGATAACGCGTTTTGCTCCTTTTGCAGCCAATTTTTTTCTTCAACAATTCTTCTCGTACTCTACCACCATGCTTTTTGCTCTACTACACCGTTAATAATTGCGTCACCATGTGCCATAATATCCATGCCATTTTCAAAAACATTCGGTTCATTCGCTTGCGATGAACTTGGTTATTTCCGTGCATGTGACGATCCACATTTTTTAGCACACTGCAATGTCATCATCGCCATTTCCATTGGAATTGTGTAGATTGTATGGAATGGAATAGTACTAGGACTATCAAAAACGTGTATATATTTTTGCACAAAAAGTTGATTTTTGCAAAACAAGCCGGGTTCTTTGTTGCTAGCTTAGAATTGTTATATAGCACGGAGGAGCTATGAATATCACAGGGAAAATCAAGCTATGCTAAGGTGAAACGGTGAAACTTTCACCGTAATACGAAATACTTGCATAATACATAAATCCATTTTATACAAGCAGATAATTTACATAAATGAGCATCTAAAGTAAGCAGAGTACATTTTCCATATGATGGTGTAAAATTAAATTACATCAGTGAATTTTCTGAAGTTAATTACAATGATTACAGCGAGATATGACTAGATTGAATTTATTAAAGAATGGGAAAATCGTTACCTCCGTCATCATATCATCTACTTCTCATTATTAAATTAATCACAGATTAAAGCAAAGCTGGAAAAACGGACCGATTTTTGCACTGATTTTTCTCATGAATTTTTATCAAACTCTTAGAACCTTTTGGACTGTAAACGGAGATGACAAATCTGCAAGAAAAGGAGGAAAATCAGTGACAATGCTTACTCCATAGTTATGGCACATAGCAAAAATCATTGCGAAAAAGAATGCAAAAATGGTATAAATATGCAGTGCATGTGAATACAGAGAGAGATGGAGGAGTGGATAGTGCAGAAAAAGCAAAAGAGGGATAGGACGTACTTGAAACAGTGGATTTGAAGGTGATGAAAAGAAAAGTAAATGTTTCCCGTCCACATCATCTTCAAACGTGTTTTTTAAGTAGGGACACAGATTGATGAAGATAAAACGGAATGGATGGACTCAAAATCAGCAGATTTAATGCGAAAAACACTTTTTTATTCATTGCAGAAAAATTGCAAATCTTCGTCTCATTCTTTCTCTCCTGCTGATTTGCAACTTTTTGCAAGATTTTATTGACGGAAAAGTGAGTAAAGTGAGTAAAGTAATTATTTCTCGTTCCCTTTTTGGTTCGATTTTTATTTCTTCCACCGTCCCCTTGTAATTTATCAGACTGGGTAAAACAATCAAAAAAGTAATTAGCCGGAAAACAATCGTGAAGCACTTTAAATCAGTGTCGTCTTCTTCAACTTCTTCCGCAGCCGCCAAAACGAGTGAGTCAACGTCGAAAATGGGAGAAACGGTGAAGGAGCCAGACATTTGTGGATGGCTCTATAAATGGACAAACTACCTTCGGGGGTATCAAAAAAGGTGGTTTGTCCTGCAAAATGGCCTCCTCTCTTATTATCGGTAAGAAGAATGAAAAATGAATAAGTCGTTGATAAGCATATTAATACAAGTCAAGTTAATTTATACATTACTAGGAAAAGGGATGGGATGAAAGTTGATTACTTTTAGAATAGCAGGTACTTCGGGCTTGATTGATTATTGTACTAAAGTTTCTTTTGTATTCTTCCCAAATAGGAGTCAATCTGAAATGACACACACGTGCCGGGGTGCGATTAGCCTACATGGCGCCTTAATATATACAGAAGATTCCTGCAATCTTGTCGTGTCCACTAATGGAGGCACTCAGACATTTCACCTAAGAGCGTCCAGCGAAGTTGAAAGACAACGGTTAGAAGTAGACATGTCTACTTAAATTATTCATCCTTTTTGATTTTTTGAATACACTGACTTACGAAAATGGGTTTGTTTGTGAAGGTGGGTTACTTCATTGGAATTGGCCAAGGCTAAAGCTATTAGAATGATGGAGTCAGAAGAGGAAGAAGAGCTGGAAGAGGTCACTACCCCATTGGACAGTCACGAAGTGACCAACGTCTTTAAAATGCTTAACGCGAAGCATGATGACTTGAAGACTTGCTGTGATTTAATCAATAAACATGGAAATTCGCTAACGGTAATTAGAAAAAAATACGTACACAATTTTTACTTTGTATTATGCCAGTTAAAAATAGGATGAAAATGAATTGCAATTCGTCTTTTTAAAAAATTGCAGAAAGCCTTAAGTGAACTTGAATGTATGGATAGTCATCAAGACATTGCGTCGAAGGTGAAACAAGTCAACGAGCGAGCTACTCTTTTCCGAATCACGTCTACTGCAATGATAAATGTAAGTGAATTTTAGTATAATATTAAATCTTTTGACTATGCTGTAGGCTGCATTTGTGTTGTTAAGAGAGAAGGAGTGTTACGTTTTGATCAATGGCTCTCCTGCTTTAATAAATACTGGAAGGAAAAATAGACTTTCACTTCCTTTTCTTTTCGCATCTACTTCTTTACTTTGTTTTTTTTTCATTTGTTTGCTCATTTACTTAACTTTTGATGAAGGATAATAAAAGAGGTGGTGTATGTTCCCATTAAATATTTTTAATCATTTCCAGGCTTGTGCAGAATTTGCCAAAGCTGCACAAACCCAAGGAAGAAAGTGGCAGAAGGCTATTCAGTTCGAGAAGGACCAGAGAATCAAGCTGGAAAAAATGGTTGAAGAACTTGCCCAACAGCATCGGAAATTGGAGGAGGCTGCGGCAGTAGCTGCCAACCAACAGCAACAAAGCGGTAAGTTCGAAATCTGTTTCCAACTCTTTTCTCAATTTAGTTACGTAGCTACTTTTTAAAAAGGGTGAATGATATTCAAGGAGAGAAATAACTACATCGTACAGTTTTTTCTGTGTGGTTTGTTGTGGAGTGAAGTAGCTATGAAAAGTAATTAGCTTTGCTAATGAATAGATTGCACCTGAAGTAGAAATAGGTAGGTATATTTTAGTATAAAAGTTACTTGACGACGGCATGGAAGTTGATTAGCTTTAACTTTATAGTGAGTAAGCATGCAAATAGTTTGTAATTCTACTCGTACTAATCAAACTTTTGCTTTAAAACACCAGCTTTTCGGAGGGAGTTTCAAAAGTCAGATAGTGTGCATTAATTTTGACCAGAAAATCAGTTTGCGTCTTTTGATTTTGACCAAAGAAACAGTTTGCGTGTTTTGGTTTTGACCACTAAATCAGATAGCGTGTTTTAATATATCCCCGACGTGTATTGATTTGATGCAGATAAAGATGATGATAATATTATTAGCATTTCAATTTAAACAGGAAAATAATCCTATATCAGAAGACGGAAAAAATATAAGTTGTTTTCTCAATGACTAGCAGCAAGGTCTTCTTTTTACTGGAAATAAAGTTTTTGCAAGATTCTGTATTTATTATGGATAATGTTTCCTTGTTTTTCATCCACTTTTTCTTGACTTTCATCTACATCAAGGAGAAAATGTAGACATGTAGAAACGATTTTGTTTTTGGATAAGTCAAGTTAGTACGAAGTAGTTGAAATGGCTGTTTATTTAACAGAAACGGAAGGATAAGATGTAGTATATTTGTTGCTGAAGTTCCTGGTCTTTTTTTGCATTTACTTCACTCTATTTATTTTTCTGAATCTTCAGCTGTTGGTAGGCAGGCATCGACACACTGGAAAACGAAAGTCGTTGCTTGTAGGGTTTTGATGGTGAAAGTAGGTATGCGCTGTACTTTCACCCAGAATTTGAACTAGACTTTATGCTTTACTCTCTTTCGTATTGAATTTCAATTTTTTGATGGTGGTTTGATGCTGATTTGGTGGCAAATACTTGTGAAGTATCTGTAGTAGAATGCGATAGGAGATAGGGGATGGTATGAGGAGAAGAAAAACGGAAAAAGAAAGCATTTGCACAGTACCTACTTCCGTCGTTCTTTCGTTGTTGCACTGATGTGATACAGAGTAAAGTTCCCTGCCCGAGGGTACTGCGAATAACTAGGGACGAAAGAAGGAGGGAAGGGAGAGGGAAACGTGCAATTTTCAAAGGAGTGATAATAATGGTATGGAATAGAGACAGAAAAGGAAAGCTGGAGAAAATTGTGATGATGAAGCTGAATGTCGACTGGCGCTCCGAGCTGTTTTATTACCTACGACGGCCAAAAGCAAGAACAGAAGCTACTTAATTTATAATGGGGATGGATGTTCTTATGATGATGGCTCCAAGCGTGACTTTCTTTTCTCACGGTCTTCTTTCTGGCTCTTACTCGCAGGTACAAAATGAGAAGGAAAGGGGGAAAGTAATTTAAATAAAGTAGTGCTTGAGTGAAACTTATGTTGTCATTTGGGAAGAACGAAGCGAAGGAAGTGGACCTAACTTTTTTAGAAGTAGCAAGGAAATAGAACATTATGATGGTTTAGTACAACTTTTTAAGAGTTTTTGTTATAATTAGCTAGGGAATTTAAAAGTAAAAGTAAAGTGGATTTTTTGGTATTAGTAAAGTGAAAGAAGTAAAGTATAGTAGTAAAGTAGTGTAGTAAATGTTATCAAGTGAACGTTTGGCAATTATAGTGCAGCAGTGTGAGTTAAGTGATCTGACTGAATTGGTTTAAATAAACGTGGTTGCTACTTAATCAGTCAAATAAGAAATAAATGGTTAGAATCAAGTCTGTCACATTTTATATACATAGAACTATGCATATATGAAAGACTGATGCTTGGAAATAAAAAGATTGATGCTTGTTTTTTATATTTTTCAACTTGTCTTTAATCTCTTTAAAAATGAAAAAAGAAGTCTTTCTGAAAATCCTCCTCCGTATTTAGCAATTGAAGTTGACTGCTCTATTACATATCAGTATTGAAGATTCAGTCATTAAAATTTCTTACGAAAAAGCAAACCAGCTCCCTCATTTTTCATGTCCCTGCCCTGGACAATGTTTTCCAGTGAAAGCCATCCTAAGTTCAATCACATTGCAACTAGGCTTTAACTTTTATAGGGTGAATTCAAAGATAAACATTTTTGTGCTGTTGTTGCTCTTCGAAGATAAACTTTTTAACTGAACTTTGTTCGTTTCGCTGCACCGACTGCTAATGAATTTTATGTTGCTGATGTTACAATTTGAGTTCATCTGATAACTCACATGAGCTTTGTGGCTTTCCAAATTCCAAACTATACAATTAAGACTATTTGTGAATCAAAACCGTTGCCCAAAACTCATAAGTAGAGTAAAGTTAACTATTATGGTGCAATAACATTATTAGCGTGAAATGCCTTTCGGAGTGGGAGTAAGCAGGAAAAATGCAACAGGAAAAATATGATTGTTATCTGAGAGGTGTTTGAGTGTACAGGTGTGCAGGAAAAACAGATTAAAATACGCACGCAGAAGGCTCCCCTCTCACATCTGTTTTAAGTGAAGTGAATGCCAACTTATCAGTTGACAGATCGGCCATGAACGCTAGAAATATTATGGATGCTGATACTGGTCATGAACATCTACTCATAAAGCCAACTCGGGCTAAAATACGATGAGTTTATTTACTTGATGATACTGGTCAGTTATATTACCTTCATTCAAAGAGAGATGTAGTAAATTGAAGGAAAGAATGTTTAGGGAGGCAGGTGAAGATTCTTGTCATGCTGATGAGCCCAGCGTTTGTTTCCATAAACAGAAAGTTATGACAACGATTATATAGGATAAGTTAAAAGAAGCATACTTTGGGGTTTTGCATGACAATTTTTTCATTTTACATCGCATTAAATACTACTATTCCTGTCTCTTTTTTTCCATCGATCTCTCTGTGATAAAAAAGGAAATTGCTAGTGTACAAAATTTAAGACTTTCTCCTCATTAATATATATATTCCCAACTTATCCCCTGAGTGGTTTGGCGTGACTATTATTGCAAGTGTTTAAAGAAAACATTTTTCTTAAGTCTTCAAGTCAGCACCATCATTTAGGCATTTCTACGTAAGTAGGTATCAACCATTCCAACCACATACATACGACATTCAAGTTAACTTAAGCTGTTGCTGTGATATTTGGAAAATTAATCGTCATCATCATTATTACCTTATTACGTACGTATTTGACTCTCGTTTTTGTATTTTATTGACATTCCTCCCACTTATCTTGAAAATGATAGAATATTTAAGCCTGCGTTGTTAAATAAAAATGAAATGAATAAGTTTTATGATGATATATGCACAATAGAAACGTAATGCTAGACAGATAGAAGAATAGACTAGGTATATAGTACATCTTTCAAAGATGACGTAAACGTAAAGAAATTCTATTTGCTAATTAATTGCTTTATTGTTTCCTGTATTTTTTATATGTATGCTGATGCTTCATCGTCGTCATCCCAATCCAAAACAACCTTACATGGCACACGCACTAATCACCATCATCATTTAATATAATATATGTAATCTCTGTTAAATATCCTTTGCTCTCCACTCCTGCAAATTAACTCCCTGTTTAATTTTTCACTCTGTGTGTTTGATTGGTGGTGATTATTATTTTGACTGGATTTGTATTTTGAAATAAAACTAAACATGAATGATGGTGGGGAAAATAAAGGCGTGACTAAATCAAAAAGTAAGAGCAGGATGATGAATGTTTCGATGATACAAGGGTCGGTGCAATCAGATGAGGATGATGAAACCGTCTACTATGACGCTGTGGAGACCAGCGACCAAGCGACTGAGTTCACCGTAGATGTGCCCATTTCATCACATCGGAGAACTTCCAGTGGGATCAGTGTGGATTCACAGGTTCGACTACCATTAATGTTCTTTTATTTATTTTTTCACCTATTTTATCCTCATAATCATTTTTACAACAAAGGCGACAATAATGATAGTAATGATGATGAGGAGAGATGGATAATGATAAGATTAAGTTAGAACTTGAGTTGCTCTCTTAGTTTGAGTGAACATAAGAGTAGTTAATTGGGTTCGGGAGAGAGGAGACAAGTTGTTGAAGTTTTTGTAAACTAAAAAATATTAATTTATTCATTCTCGTTAATTTTTCGATTCCTTAAAATGCCACAGAAGTCCGAAGGTGGGAGACAGTCCAATTCAAGTAGTGACACAGAGGAACAAAATCACAGTGCTAGTCAGACTGTGAGATGTATAAGATCTAAGGTAAGGCGAAAAAGCCATATAAAAAGCTAATAAGTAGTTAATTGTGTTTGAATGGATTTTACGATTATGGTGGTAATGATGATTTTCTTTGTTGATCTTAGTCAAAAACAAATGCTAATGAAGAAGTACGAGAAGTAGAGGGAGGAAAGGTGATGACGGTCCATACTGGCCAGGGGGATCGAAGGGTTCGTAGGAGGAGGTTACCAGAACCGAAGCCCAATTACCCTCTCAATTTATGGAGTATCATGAAAAATTGTATTGGAAAGGACTTAACAAAGATCCCAATGCCTGTAAACTTTTCAGAGCCGTTGTCCATGCTTCAAAGATTGACGGAAGATTTCGAATATAGCGACATTTTAGACAAAGCGGCAAAGTGTACTGATTCATGTGAACAATTGAGCTATGTTGCTGCCTTCACTGTTTCCTCTTATGCTACAACTTCCGTAAGAAAATCTTTTAATTTCGTTAAATTGAAATTACGTGTTTTAGTATGTTTAGTTATGTTTTTGTTTTTGTTGAAACAGGTGCGCACTTCAAAGCCATTTAACCCATTGCTAGGAGAGACTTACGAGTGTGATCGAACGGATGATATGGGATGGCGTTGTATTAACGAACAGGTTAGCCATCACCCTCCAATGGCTGCTCAACATTGCGAAGGGCGAGGATGGGAGTGCTGGCAAGAATTCACGATGTCATCAAAATTCAGAGGGAAGTATTTACAGGTGATCCCAATGGGAATCGCTCACTTGCGCTTCAATAGCTCTGGAAATCATTATACTTGGCGAAAGGTTACGACTACGATTCACAATATCATTGTTGGCAAGTTGTGGGTAGATAACCACGGAGAGATGGAGATTACAAATCACACAAATGGAGACAAGTGTCATCTGAAGTTCATTCCATATTCATATTTCAATCGGGATGTTCAACGAAAGGTAAGCTCAAGCAGACACAAAATTCAACTCGGAGAAAGAAATATTCAGAATACAGTTGAAGTGAATATTCTATCATTTTGTATATTTGTAGGTAACGGGCTGTGTGATGGACAAAGACGAGAATGTAAAGTATGTCTTAAGCGGAGCTTGGGATTCCAAGATTGAAGGCTGTGAAGTTCTCAGGGTTAAGGAGACAGACAAGAGTGGAAAACCGACTTTCGAATTGGGGCCTTCGAAGACATTGTGGAGTCGGCAACCACTTCCGTAGGATTTTTTTTACAAAACAAATTCAAAATCATGCTTTAAGTTAACTAACCCGTTCTGTATTGGTTATGTTTTTGTGTAGGGACGACGCGGAAAAGTTTTACTACTTCACTGAATTTGCGTGCCAATTAAATGAACCTGAGACCTCGCTAGCTCCAACGGATACTCGTCTTCGGCCGGACCAACGCTTGATGGAGGAAGCAAAGTGGGACGATGCAAACGTGGAGAAGGTTCGACTTGAGGAGAAACAAAGGGCGAATAGGAGGAAGAGGGAACTGGAAGCGGAACAAGCTGCAAACGAAAGTAAGTTTTTTTTCTTTCATTCAAGTTATTTTTTGTATAAAAAAATAACAATTTCAAACCCGACTTTTCACTTTCCTGACGCAGGTCGTCCATTTCCTCAATATGAACCAGTGTGGTTTTCAAAAGAGAAGGATCCCCACACCGGGAACGTCGTACACGTATTCAAAGGAGAGTACTGGAAATGTAAAGCTGCCTCTGAGTGGTCAAGATGTCCAGATATCTTTTAAATATGAACTATGACATTGACATTCATTTACTCTTATTACTTTATGATTGAAAAAAGAATACTACATAAATTTTATGTATCAATATATGCTCGCTCGCTCGTAAACTTGTTGAAGGCCTCTCTCACATTAATTATCTTTGATTAAAAATTAAGATACCTTATGCAAGCATTTGAGGAAAGAAAACGCTGAAAAGGGTAAAAGTAATGTATCATATAGAACGATAAATGAACCTCGTCGATAAACGATAAATGCTTCCTCCACAATAATATAATATGTTATTAATTACTCTACTCTCTAAAAAGAAAATATGAAAGCTTAACGCTGAGAATCAAAACACAAAAGTAACCAAGCTATTATAACTCAAATCAGAGCCTAACAATGTGTAATATTTAATAAAACTAATAAGACAACCTCCATTATCTTTGAAATTCTGTTAAGTTAATAAAAATGCCAGTAAAAGGTTGATTGGTGCTAGTGCTGGTTTGAATGATAAATTAAACGGGAGAATTAATAATATTGGATAATTATTGAAGGAGTCTTCTCATCTTTTTTTGCTGTTTTCTGCCTTTTTCATTTTTAATTATGAGGATCAATGAATTATTAAATGTTTTAAGCGATAGCTATAGAAAAAATGTTACAATATAAAAGTGAAATATTTGTAATTTTAATGATTTGTAGGTAAAACGGATTTTTGAAGCTGGGGGAAAATATGTACCTTTTCTCATACATTGCCTGTAAATATGTAAAATGCTGAGAAGCGGAAACATTATTTTTTTGCTTAAGGAACTTTATCTTCAGAGTATAATAGCAATTCAAAGAGCTATATTCAAGGTATTAAATTAACGTTTTCAGTTAGTTGGCCTAATCTAGCAAGAACCTTTTAGCAATGCGAATGTACAACTACACCGTGTAGCCGTTTTCTGAAAGGATTGTAAAACAAAGGCTTATAAAAAGTAAGCACTCGTACATATATGAAAACACTATCGGCATTTTTGTCATTGTTATATATATTACGTTGGTGCTTAGAACTTGAGTTCTAGCTAAAATAACTTTAGATTGTTTTAGGTTCTTAAGAGATTTTTAGAATCCAAAAGTATAAACCAAATAGGGAGATTTATTAAGGAACTAGTTTTCAATTAACGTTTGCCAAAATTAACAGGAATAACTGAACCAGTGAGTTGTGTTACGAAGAAGAATAAACGAAATCTTTAAATATCCTTCGAAACGCAATGCCCTTCCTAAAGTAGATTATGGTGGTGGCGAATTTGACACATGATTAGTCACCGACAGGTATTTATTTTATAGGTAATTTAGTAGAGAAAGTAAGGATTATTTTTGTTTATCTGATCATAGGTTACATGGAAGCGTTGATTGTTTGCAAAATGGAAAATGATCTTCCTTGTTTTAGTAGTATTGATTAAAAAATGATGCAAACAGAAACATGCTTGGTCAAAAATCAGATAATTTGAAAGATATATTTATAGAATTACTAATAGAACTGAACTACATTTAGAGAATGACAGGACTGGTCCGGTTTTTTATAAACTTTCTTAAAAATCACTACTGTATATGATAAAGCTGTGGTATGATTAAGCATACATACTATTACATACCTTAATTGTTTAGACAAGTTACCTGCACAGTTTTCAAGTTTGAGTTTATGTATTTGTATTATTATTATTATTATTATTATTATATAAAATTTATTTACGTAACGTAATTACGAACGTGTTTTGCCCATTCCTTATTTCTTTGATTACGGTACCTTTTTAAAATGAGCTAATTTAGTTTCAGTTAATCTTACGTTTATATTACATACATAATTGGCGCACACTATTGTCCATATTTTGTACATAAGTGTTGTATATTCTTGTTTTAAAAAACTTTAGTCGGCAATGTTAGTTACGATAAACTATGCAGAATATAGAAGCGTGAAGTTGAAACACTGGGAAGTGGTAACTTATTGAAAAACAGGCTCATTCAAAATGAAAAATCAATTTTAATAAAAAAATATATATTATGCTACACCGTTAGACTATGTTTTAGTTTTAGGGAATTTTCGAACAATCATAAAGGTCAATCACAAAATAAAGCTAGGATTAATTTCTTTCTCTACCGTTTCCAATTCTATAATAAAAATATTTTTAAAACAAGCGCGCTGACTATGATGTTGTGCTCACAAGTGTTGTTATCATTATCACGATTTACACAATTGATTATTATTATTTACATAAAAATGTTGCGATTTGTATAACCAGGATTGACGTAGATTATAATGTCAAAAGTATAGAGGTATATGATAATACCATGAGCCTTGTTCTTGCTCTATATCCGGATATACCACTTTACTCCGTCCGTCTTCAATTAGTTAAAAATTGTATTGCTCTTTTGCAACGTCGCCCGCTCGTTGCCTTTTCATGTTGTTATGTAATATTTTACAAACTTTTCATTATTATTAAAATCATTGTTAAATAGTTATATAAGAAAAGTAAACATACCTAAGTTAATGCTATGATGGGCCAGAGATGTGTTAGACAGCTATCACACGGTTCTCCTTAAGTTTTAAAATCTTCATTTAATAAAATCATCATCTTCTTCATATTATTCAAACTAAACGTGTACTTTTCTCAATTGAGAAAAAATCTATTCTGGGAGAGATTAACAACAACCTTAATTATTAAAAAAACTAAGCAAATATTTTACTTAATTCTAGAAAGAAGATACATTGTATTCACGAAAATCAAGAGCAGATTATTAACTGTAATATCATTTAAAATAATTTTATTATAAACGTTAATATCTATTATATCGTAAAAATCGCTATAAACGCTGACGACTAAAAATATTATTTAACGAAAATAAACAGTAATTATATTTAAAGATTATTAGACAAAGTAATTATAAAAATTAAATCAACCATTAAAAACTATTATTAAGAAAATAGAAAATACGAAAAAGATAATCATAATAATTGTGCAACTGCTAAACAAAAGCATCAAAGAAAAAATGTACATTAGTGTGATATGATATAAAATGAGAATCAGGCTCATCCTCCCTCTTGCTGCTTGCTTGAAGGACAGGGGTGGGGTGAATAAAGGACAACTAAAATGACCGTATCATTATTAACATTGTTAATGATGTTACTGTAATGTATCTATTATTATTACTATAATTTATTTGTATACAAAATAGACAAAAAAATAACAAAAATGATTGTTTTACTTTTATTTTTGCTGAAAAACTTATAAGAGATTCTCTTGAGATGAAAAAAAGTTACACAAACATGCAAAATACGATCATTTAGATTAAATTTATTATTTCTTCTTTGAATTCGAATAAAATGTATAATCCAGTCAATTTATGAATAAAAATCGGGAGAGAGAAACTAACAGTTTATGCAGAAAATATTACTGCTATTTATTACTACATAATAATTTAATTATTATGATGATAAGGTTTTATTATAAATATATACAAAGATGTATTATTTAATAATTGATAAAACGAATTATATATAATAAA
>JAANSO010000269.1:0-49598 GCA_036507315.1 Lepidocyrtus fimetarius
TTAATGTATTTTATATTTTATCAAGATATTTTAAATACTGTCTTTATATTTGGCATCTTAATGCTCATGTATTGGAATTGTATCCCTATTGGTTATGAAACTACTCGAGTTGCATTTTTCGAACATTATTCACTAGCATTATAGTACATATTCACAACTTCAGTTTTGGTATTTATGACTGCGGAATCCAATCCCTGGGGAAATACCATCCTGGGGAATAGTCCTTGTGGGGAATCGGTCTTCTGGGGAATTCTTAAATGGGGAATAACCCTAATGGGGAAAAACCCTATCTGGGGAATGAGCCGTCTGGGGAATCAGGTCATATGGGGAATCTGCACCTGGGGAAAAGGCCGGTAACGAGATATGGACGAGCAAGGAGACCAAGATCAAAAATGAACTGGAAAAGACGACCAAAAGATCATGATGATCATGATGATATTATAATGCTTACATAATAACATTCACCTGTAAATATTATTACGTGTAAATGTCATTCTCCTTCTTTCTTTCTATCTGCTAAAGGAAATATTCTTTCTTTTATAATACTTTCTGTAATTGACATGCTTTTATTCAAAACCAGACTAATTTTTTTCATAATCTGACAAAGATCAATTTTAACAATATATAAGTACAACATCTAACTAACCTTTGTGTGCAAAAGGGACCCATAAGTATTTACTTTCAGTAGAATCCTAATATAAACTTTGACCACAAAGAATGTTAACATTTTTTGATTTTCTTCATTTTTTATTCAATTCCTTCATTTCATTCAGAAAAAAATCCTGCTGGCCTTCTAAGGAGAGCATTTTTATCTTTTGTTGTTGAGTTAAGAATGAAGATAGATATAATAACCATGTCTAGTCAGCAATTGACAGCCCATCGCATTATTACTTGAACTCCATTCCCTTTCTCTTCAATATTCCTTCGTCCATTTTTTACTCAATTCATTCAAGTTACACTGGACTGTGGAATCCTTTATAGAACATCTTACAAAAATCTTTTTGCTGTTGGCTTCATCCAGTTGTCTCCATTTTATCTTTTCTTGGTCGTCTTCGTACAAACCAAAACGATCAAGCAAATGGAAACCCAAAAATGAAACATTTTTCTCCTTTTCTTCTTCCTCAATGAAAATGTTTTGGCTGCTGCACTTTTGTTGTTAAAGTTGCGTCTTTGCTGTTATTGCTCAGAGTCTTTGATTTTCCTTGTCAGTTTCTTAAGGATTGATAGAGAGAAAAAAAACGAGATGAAAAGAGGATTTAATGAAACGTGTTTATGCGTGGGTGGCAGTTGCACATTACAAGGCATGAAGCAAGGAAAATTGTGTATGAGACGAGTCTAGGAGAAGGAAAAAAGAAAAGGGGTAAACATTGTTCTGACATTTATTTACCTGCACGAAAAATGATTGCTTGTCAGTGCAAAGCAAATTTCCTTTTTGCTTCGTAGAAACGAACTGCTTGCACAAACACCAGAAACTAATTCAACCATCATCTTTTTGCCATCACTCTCTTCATCCACTTTTTTTATCGAACGTTTAAAATCTTATTTGCTGTTGACGTTTTTTCTAACTTTTGCAAGTAATCTTTTAAAGGAAATATTATGTAATAATGAAAAAATAAGCATGGCCATGGCTGTTTTATGATTGTTTAAAGTCTCTGTTTACTTCTTGCATTTTGGGTTTTATTTTGCATACTTAAAATCCTTGAAAATTTTTATTAATGAATGAATATATATTTTCTGCATAATTTATTTCAAATCTGCTATGGTGACTTGCCCAATCATTGCACTGCACCTGTTACAAAACTAAAGTTTTTAAGCAAGTGGTTGTACTTTTTGCAGCTTTTTTATTTTTCTTAACGATTTAAATAAAATAAATGATTGGTTATATAAAAATGCAGTGGAAACATGTACATTAAATGTGAACGTTTATTGTTAGACTTGCAAAAATTAATTTTTAACTAGCCGGAGCCACTAATTAGCTTACCAAAGGTAGTATTGGACTAGCCATTATATCATTATGTTCATCGCCAACATGTCGACAAATTGCTTATTCTCGTACCATATCAACAACATTGCCATCACAAGACAAATATTTGTAATCCAATCCGGCCATTATTGCCACATTATTCATTTTCAGAGCCAGTTTTCTTTCAGCAGAATATGGGTAGGGTACGCTGATTTCAAGGTATTTTCAACATCCTCAACATCACCCTTGCATTTTTATGATGATACAAAAAACCAAAAAAAAAGGTTTCATACACAATGTTGAACTTTATATTAATTCAGTGCGAATTTAATTTTTTATTTTTAGTTAATTAATCCTGTTTTGGTAGTTGCAACGTAGTCGTTTAGCTTTTTTAAAAAAGGAAATCGTGAAAAATCACTTCAATTTGTACAATTTCTTATATTACCTTGTTTTACTCTTGTTTCATGTTTGCAAAAACAAAAAGCAAATTATGAACGAGAGTAGCTTTTTCAAATTCCTCAAAAGTTAAGCATCTGTAGTAGTCCTTGGAGCTACATGGTTGTAAAATATACTGACCATTTCATCTTTCGTTTCTTTTAGGTTCAGCTCACATCATCAGCAGCAACCTGAGTTGAATTATGAACTCATAATCGTAACAGTTAATGTAACTTGATGTCATTTTTAATATTTCTGCTCAAAATGGGGTTCTTTTCTCTCTTAAAAACACACAGGGAGAAGAATGAAGCGTGTGCTCAGTTATGAGGATCACATCACTTTTCTTCAACTTCATCTCTGCTGCTTTTCTATCACAGTATTATTCTTTGGAAAAGTAACTTTGTTCTATCTTTCTTTTTTCCCTTGTTTAATTTCTTCTTTCTTTCTCTAAAGAAGTCATAATTATGTTCATTTCATCATTAGAAATTTATTTTATTTTTATTTCTCTTTTTACGATTATTATTACAACTTTTCTACTGGCTCTGACTTCGTCTTAGCCTTTGTTTCCTCACTCTGTCTATCGCCATTTACTGTAAGAAATCTACGGGGCACAATTAGCCAACTTCTTTGAAATGAGAATAGAGCAAAGAATATCTTCATCACTAAAACAAATTTTAGAATCAACAGTAAAGAATAATGTGAACGTAGTTACATTGTTGTAATAACAAATATTACGTTGTACTATATGATGTCGATGAGCAATGTAAAATAATAATCAGCACCACAATCATCTCATAATCATCAAAATCATCATCATCACTGTCTAACAACACAACACCATTCAAACTATCATCAACTCAGCATAAGCCTAATCTTAACCATCGTTATCATCATCAGCAGAATTAGCAGCAGCAGTTTAAAAACACGAAAGTAGCCAAAGAGAGAAAAAAGTTTTTAATTTTTCCAATGATCACTATGCCCCATATTTTCAGCATTTTTACCAATTTTGTTGTTTCTCTCAAGCTGTGAGAAAAGTACTTTTCCCTCCTGGGTCTGTAATGGCGTAAGAATCATTAAGTTGAGCAAATATGACGCTGATAGCCATGATGATTTTCTTGTAGTCCAGGTAACAGTTCACAGTTGGAAAAAACACGATGGCAATTCGGTATGGATTCATATGAAGGAAAGTTTATTTCTTCTCCACTGGTTTTTCTTATATTTTAATTGAAATGGTAGGAAATGGTGATATTACGATTATGATGTGAATATCAATGACGAATGGTAAATATGACTTCGACTATGATTATGCACCGACGGAAAACAATTGTGAGAATTTTACAAAAAACGGGAACAAGTTTCTAGGGAGAAAACACGCGTAGTACAAAGAATTACAGGGAGACGTTGGAAACTTCTGTTGAACAAAGTGACGTATAGTAATGTCGTGCTTGTAAGATGAAGACAGCAATCGTCATCCTTATTTGATTATTTTAAATGTCCTCTTTTGTCAAAAGCGACAATATCATTGTGATTGTTTTTATTTGTATGCTTTTAAAATTGCGTGTCTCACAGTTTCAAATCTGTCCCCCTACTCTTCCTTGTTTTCAGTTAACAATGTCATCACATCTGAACTCCTTGTCATATCATCTTTCTCCGCTTTGTCAACACAATTTGACGAGGAAGATGAGCATACCAAAAGATGAAAAGATGTTGATTTGTTGACAAGGTTTGATCACAATGTGATGAAAGATGGTCAAAAGAGGAAACAATCGGTGGATGTTTGTTGTTATTAGTATTACTATTATTATTACGTAAAGACGAAGCAAAAATGTTGTTGATACTGTTGTTTATGATGATATCATTTCAAACAGTTTTGACAAGATAAAAAGCCGTATTTTGATATTCGATATACTTTGACCGATACAATTTCATGATTTGGAATTGGAACAGCTTTTCTTTGAATCTTGTTCGGAAGATTGGACCAGGAAGACTTTTTTCAATGTTCTTCTTCCGTTTCTCTTTTTGATAATTCAATGGGATCTTGATAACTACTCTTAAACAATCACGTTTTCATTGTTTCTTCATGTCTGTCACTCATCAACAAATGGAAAATAAACGTATACGATCATGATGATATTATTAACAAGACACGATTTGTTCTTGGAGCGGTTTACATTGAGGTGAACTCAAGTAGCTCAAGTTATGTCATTGTTTATTGTGTGTGATATCAACAATAATATTATTACGTATTAGTTCTAATATCGTTACATAATATTCATAATAATAAATTTTATTAGAACAGAATTTCAAAAGAGAGAGATCAACAGATCAAAACAAATCAAAAATCAACTTCAAATTTAATCTTTTGACTAAACTTGAAGATCTGATTTGAGAGAAGCAGAAAAATAGAATGGAAAGCAAGCAAATATGCGTGTTAAGACAGACTTGTCCAGCAAAGAGAAAAGAGGACCCTTTGTCGGTAAACTCACTCACTAATCTTCACATCAGTCTTCCGCGCACAATAACTTTTTATCAAAATGACATTAAACAAGTCTTATGTAAAGGTTTTTAAAAATAAATATTTTACAATACGTAATTAAATTTAAATTTTCTTTAATCTTAACAGTTAGATTAAAAAACCAAACAATGCAAAAAGGTATGCGTCATGCGATAGCCAGTGACATTTAACAAAGTGATCATCTACATAATAAATAACAAATACATGCAGCGATTCGCAAAAATTTTCCTAAAATGCACAGTCTGGAAGACGACAAATCCTCAGATTAAAGATGTCACGCCGAGAAGGTATTTCATTCATAAAATTTAGCAAAACGCAGGTATTAGTGGCATTACACACGCCGTCACATCTCCATACTTCCAATCTTCAATCCTCTGTACAACCTTTATGAATGAAATTTGTACCAGAGTCTCGTAAAAATCTGAAAGTGATCTCGTTTTTATGCAAGGAGAGTCTCAATTTGAATTGATTGCTTTTTAAGTTGATCGCGGTGGTGGTTGATGCGATGTGACCATGTGACAATAATCATTATATGCTCGCATCCATTTATCCATCTATTACATCCTTGACAAATTCCTAAATCAAATCCGTTCCATTACAATTGCATATTCGCCAAGAAAAACTGTCCGTTTAATCCGTGTAAATTCGGGTCACACATAAACAGAAAACGCTTACGCGGAACACGAGATTATAAGATTACAATGGAAAAATTTGTTTATTTCGTTTCTCAATGCATTTAATGTCTCTGAATCTTTGCACTTGCACATTACCTCTTGAGAGGAATTTAATCCAGATTTCTTTTCTTCTTCAATTTGTGCATGGTTTGAATCATAAACTTTTGGTCACAGCAGGGAGTTGACATGTTGTGCCTCATTTTCTTGCAGGTTGACTTATTGCACTAAGCAATACACAACTCTTACAATAAAAAATATTCACTTTTATTATTGCAAGGAAGAAGATTCACAAAGGTTGTAAACCATTTTACGGGTTGTTAAATTCTTGGGGAATTATGAAACTAGTAAAATCTCGTATGCTCTGTGAAAGCCAAATCTATTTTGAATTTCTAATAAAAAGGGTGAGTAACCAAAGAGTCTGAAAGGGTTGTTTTTTTTGTAGCGAAAGCATACTTTCTTGTGGTGTCTTTAAAGGGATGGGATATCAAATAAAACCTCAGGAATGATATGGCAACGGGTATGAAGAAAGGAGTAATTTTGGATTTTTTGTGGATCTTGAGGGCAATAAGCTTACGCTATCTTTTTTGCTAATTTATCACACACTAGATGATAATTTTTCACATACTAACAGTGTTTTTTGTTTCATTAGAATAATACTGGTTCTTATGTAATGAGTAAAATAAAAAATTGTCACAAAATAAAGACAAGGTGTAATAAAACAAATTCCAACAAAAAAGTCTTAAACTTTTTGTTTAATGTTACGTTTCGTATTTTTGCAAAGTGCTTTATTTTTATGAAATTAACATTATTTTTCTTGAGTAAGGTGTTGGCTAGATGTTTCCACGTGTTTCTTAAGTTTTGCGAGAGATTTTATTTATAAGACAGAAAACCCATTTATTTTTGTTAAAGGAAGGAACTAAAAGTTTTCATCAACACCCTCCACCTTCGTTTCTTTGCCTCCACCTATTCCCTCTTTTATTAGTTTACCTCAACAATGCAATTTTAGGAAAAAAATTGCCTTTTTATTTTAATGGCAATGTTGCAATGATCACAACAATGTTTGTATTGGGAGGAAGTAAAACAGTAAAGGAATCGACGCACACGATGTCTCATCAGTCACTCACCCATCACATCAAAGATCTTCTAGAAATATAATAAAAACTGTGATCTCCACCCGACAATAATGTCCCCGCTTACTATCATCGTCAATTCTTTCTGCATCTGAAGATTTTCAAGCATTCTTTTGAACTGCTATTGCTACTATTTTGAAGATGCTGCTCGTCATGATATTCCTTTCCTGTGCTAACGGTAAAGATGGGCTTGGTCTGTCAAGCTACGAATTAAAGTTTACGATTCGTTTTTGGATGAGGTTGAGTAAAGGCAACGGCTTTGGAGACGACAATGTTTACATTAAAAATACATTAGAAAATGTGTTGTTTTGGTGCTGATGAAAGCGATCAAGGAGATGAGGATGGCGCAGTAACTTCTTTATTTTGGGAAAATTTAAATTTGATGTAGATCAAGACTAACTGATATAATCTTGTTAATCCTCTTGATCCGAATAAAAAAGATTGTAATCTTTTCTGCTGCTACATTTCCCGTTTTTACTGTTGATGTAAAAAAATCTTAGCGTTTGTAGTAGAAGAGTCTCCAAACTTAAAAAATTTGAGATTTTTTTATTAAATTTTCAATTTCCAATTTTTTGGGGCAACTTGAGATACAAGCTTTCTGGACACCACAGTCAATTTTCCAGTTTGGCTGCGAAACACGCCGTGTTGGAGTAAAATTGGGTTGATTTTCGAATCAAAGGCTTAAATAAGTTGTTTTAAATAGGATTTAAATAAAGTGGATGACACTGCTTAGAATTGATCGTGTCATGTTGGTTTTGTAGAAGCAGTGGTGGAAAGAATGTGCTAGTTTTTTATTCCTTCTTTTCTGCATAATTTTCCTATTACTGACACACCCTGCGTTGTAGTTTTTTGGAACAACTCTAACACCGTTTTTTACTGAATCCCGGTACACATTCCTTCGAAGTATATTACCAAGGTAGCTGTATAATAAGTATACAGTTTGACTGTGTCAACGTTGATTGCTGACCCGATTTTCGATCTTAATGCATTTAAATTTGATTTTTCATAGTTTTAAGATTTAACACATAAATTGCAATAACCTTTCAGCAAGTTAAATATTTAACACAAGTTGAGTCTGTACAAATACGCAAAACATCAATAAAATAAAAGAAAGTTTCGAAATTATAATTGGCTAAATATAATTAAAATTCTCAGCAGATACAGAAAGGATAACTGCTGCTACTGAAGTAAAAGAATACAATCGATTTTAAATCGTTAATGAAGGAACAATCACAGCATTATCATCATCTTGACACTTTCCAATTTGTATTTCTTGATGAAATTTAAAAAGTTTAAGGACAATACATATCTGCAAACAGTTTTTTATGCATCGACACTACCAAAACTCAGCCTTTTCCCTGAACTATCATTCATTCATTTAAAATCCAAACACACATATTATAGGTAAATTAACATTGAAATTCATTACTGTTTTGAAAAAAATGACACAAACTTTGAAGTTATACCTGACTGGACTAAACCCTTTCAATTTATTTATGATTGTGTATACTTCCTGTTAAAATCAAGCTCTTTCCTCGGTCATCGCATTCATCGTCAACATTATCGTTGTCATCGTCATCATCAGCATACATAATAAGCGGAGGTTCTTCGCATAAAGAATGAATTGCTACATGGGAGCTGATAAATATTACTAAATAGAGAAAAAATCACTCTCGTGTGGGAACCCAAACTTTATTCCAAATGAGAGAGAGGGTGAGATACGAACACGTTCATTTCTTGCAACCTTCACTATTTATTGTCCACTGTTTTTTATATATGCTTCTCAGTTTCTGCTATTATTATCCCCATCATCATCGCATCAAACAAATGACCAAAAAGTACACAAAAGCGTACACACGGAAAAGTGAAAATGCATGTCGGATTAGAGTTAAAACAGAAAAGAGCCAAATGAACTTGAAAAGCTTACTAATACCATAATGCCATAATATGACGATGAGATTTTTGCTAGATCATAATAGCAAACAAATGGATACCTTTTTATTTCTCTTTTTCACGAAAAATAGAAATAGATGCGCTGCTTTGTATCCCAATTTGATAATGATGAGGAGAATTAGTAGAGGTACATAATCATCGTCTCTGATATTGAATATTGATACAATGTCGCCAATTTTGACTTGTGTTTGAATCTGACGAAGTATTAAGTAAGAGCTCATGTGGAGTTTGTAGAATTAACGAAAAGAACCCACATTCACAATAAGGAAACTACCTCAAGTGTTTAAAAAATTAAAAATGCAATGTTTCTTAAACAGGAAATGAGAAATAAAAATATGGAGATGAGCTCATTTATTACATATCCACCGCTCAAGGTAATTTCCTAGCAGAAGTTGTAGAAGTGGAAGATTTGCTTTAAAAATAATACCCAAAAATCTAAAAAAATGCAAATAATTTGCCAAACACGTACTGTACCATATTATTTAGGACACTTTCTATGATTAAACTAGGAAAATGTTAAATTCGTGTTAACGACAAGACTCCTGCAGATTCTTCTTTTCCATACGACAAAAATAAGTTCTGGGTTATAATTTTTTTGATAAGAGGATGCGGAGATTTAAACAGGGAAGCAAAATATTATGGAAAGAGACTGAGGATAAGAAAATGGATTTTCATTGTGTTTATATATGCATCAAATCATTTTATAAATGAGATAGGGAGACAGAAAGTGAATAGGCACCTGTTGTACTCTTTGATTGGTTTCCTCTCTCTGCTCCTCTATGAAAATAAAATGATAATGATGGTAAGGTTGGGTGAGAGAGTATCATTTTAGTATGCAAAGAGACGAGGGAGCGAGATAGAAAAGTGGCAGAGAGCACAGAAAACTTTTATGATGTTAACTGCATATAGTTTTACAGGTAAACTTTGTTCACTTTTTGGTGGCTCCTCTGCTTTGTTGCTCTTTATAGCTTACTCTGAGCTATTGGATTTGGTTGTTGATGAGGATCACGATGTGACTTTTGTTGTGGTCATGAGAGCTTTTGCCATGGTAGACGATTTTGGGAGGGCCAGCTCTTCAGTAGAGGTTTTGGTGGTGAGTGAAAAAGTTGAATAGTAAGGTTCTGTCGCCAAGTTGAGTAAGCGTTTGATATGACTCAGGTTTTGTTATTTTTTAAACTTTTTAAATGTCCTATAAAACGTGCATTTATTGTGAAAGTTTCTTGAGAAATACAATAAAATATAAAAGTTTGATTTCAATATAGTTGAAAAGGAATTGTTTTAAGATGAAACAAAGCTAGTCGATTTGTATATTTGTTAGCTAAATTGCTTTCACTGATAGCAAACCATTAGCAATAAGATTTATTAGAGTGAAAGTTTTAAGATGTTTGTGAAATTGTGAAATACAAAAGAAATTCTTCAATATTGTTAAGTAGTTTACAAATCAAAGGTTTCCGAGAGTAAACTTATGTCGCTAAGACTTGCCTCAGTTCCTGTTCCTCTAAACTCGCCCCTGTTACCGATGCAAATGGTGATGCCAATGAAAACTGCTGCTCAGTACTCTGCCTCATTCCAAGTTACCATGACTGAGTATCCTGAAACAAACGTAAGAAAAAACAAGGCGACGAACAAAATTTTTTTGCATTCAACCATGACTTATGGTTTGTACTATTTGCTTAATTATCAAATTAAATTCCTCCAATTGTTTCAAAAACAAATACTTTTTCTCTGTATTTGCATGAAATTACTTTAAAAGGGAAGGAAGAGGAGGAACGTTAGCTTCCACGTTTTACGCTAATTAACTTTTTTCTTTCATTGCTTCTTTCAATTTCTACGCTCAATCGTACTATTTCTTTGTCATATTTAAGTTAAGTAAATAACTTTTATATAAGTTCCGTACATCCTGTGTTACTTTTCTATAATTACGTTTAATACGTGTGGACGTGTCAATTTTCAAGAAAAAAATTCTTGAGATTTTGTTGCCAATGAAGTAATCATACCGTTTTTGAAACACAAAATTGAGCATTTTCAAATAAGACGTTGATTTTCTATTGTTGTCAATTCTATATAGTTTTTGCATTTTCCACAATGCAACAATGTTTCTCCTTAGACAAATAATTATTAATCTTTAGCTTAAAGAGTTAAAAACAAATTTAAGTATTGCCCATAAAACAGATTAGGGATTATTTATTGGTGATTTTAACTTTTTCACACAATAAGGGAATCAACTTGCATTAAAGTATTTGTTTTTCACACGAGCCCGACAATAAAGGAAATTGACGTTTTATGAATAATACGTTTATTGCTATTGGGAAAATTACGTACTGATGGGAAATTAGGAAAAGGCTCAATTACTTATTTTTGCTTAATTTGCTAAACGCTTTTTATGATTGAATCTGGAACTACCCACCCAAAATGTCAACACCTTATTTGCAAAACACCTCAAAATGGTTATTGATTTAAGAAGAAATGAAAAAAGGAATTATTTTTATTATGAGAAGCAAAAATTAGCAAATGTATGAATAATCTTTTTCATTGTTATCTATATTTATTGCTTTTTCTTATCCCAAAAGAAGCGGAACATGTACAGTTATTTATTTGTCTTTCTCTCGCTTACTCATCTCCTCTGGTTTAAAAAAAGGATGTAAAAATGAGACATTTTAATTTTGGTCTCTCGTCTCTTCCCGTCGTTTTCTTCATTTTTCATAGCATAACGACAAAAATAGTTATAAAAAGGTAATTTGACAATGCAAATAGCTAAGGAGAGGCTCTTATTTGTTTACAAAACAGATGTGGCAGGAAATAGAAAGCGTCCTTCTTAACAGTGAAGGAGGTCATCATCACAGCAACCCAGTCGTGAATCATAATCGTTACGCCGCCGCCGTGGCTGCTGCGTCTGTTGTGCATCCGCAAAATCCTCCGGAGTCGGTTCCATCTTCAAATGTTTCATCATCTTCTTCTTCTTCATCATCCACAACATCAGCCAATCAGGGTTCTGGAAATGATCCTCCCTCGTCAGTGAATCAGCCATCCCATCCGTCTTCAGTGTACACAGAAGTTTCTACTGCCGGGCATCACCCGATTTCCCCTTCCTCTCCCTCTTCCAACTCGGGAGCATCTTACACAAATCTCAGCTTCAGCCATCATGGAAGTAGGCCGAGCTCTAAAACTTTGATGAATAAAAACGGTAGCAATTCTGAAAATTTACGTGCAAGTGCCGCCATTAACAATAACAACGGTGGAGTGAAAGAGTTATCAAAATCAATAAAGTTAGAAATAGATTCAAATCCTGTAGATCACTACAGCATTCTGTATGGTCAGAGAAATAGTGAAAGTGATCGTTTAACAGAGAAAAATAAAATGTCAGCGAATAAATCAACAACGAATAGTTCAAAAGGGACAGGCAGTACCATTGAAGGGTGCTCAGGACAGCTTCCTTTATCCTACAGAGACATGTATTTGCCTTCTGCATCAGGAGGGGAGCATTTTGCTTCTTCGATAAATCCCTATGAAAGAAGCTTCTCGGACTCAGCGCAACTTTATTCTGCTTCATCTGCAACAGCTGCAGCAGCTTTGCCAAGTGGTGGTAGGGAAGGATTTGGAAGTAATGGAGGTAATTCATGTGGGTCAGGAGGAGGTGCAGGACTGTATAATGGGAATCATTTCCAAAGCAGTTCACAGTACATCCCTCCTTCACCACATCATCATCACCACCATCACCATTTCATTCATCCGCCAGTGGTGCCCCAGCAGTGCCATTCTCAATATTCCCCCTCGACAAGTCCACAGTCCAGTGTGGAAAACGGAAACACTAATACGAATTGTCCGAACTCCATGGGAAATTCTCCGCCTTCTTCGTACTATGGACAAAATCAATGCTCTAATTTGCCTACCAATCCTTCTTCTGGTACTGCAGGCATTTCTTATACTGCAGCAACTCCGATGAGCTGCCTTGATTATTCCAGTAACTTAAATATCAATGTAAATCTGAATTTTCAAGGAATGCAAGGGAGTCTCTCAAGATTACATCACTACCATCCTCCTCCACCACCACCAACTTCATCCTCTGTTGTTTCTTCAAGATTAGTTGGGAGTTCTTCTGGCGCTGCAAATGCGGCTCGTATTTCTCATCCTCATTCGTCCACTTCCCCAAGTCCAGGACATCATCATCATAATTATAGTTACAAAGTGATGACGCCACCTCTATCCCCGCATATTTTAAACGGTCACGGAGCAGGTTTAAGTGGGAATTCAAGTTTTCTCAGTTCGCCCCCAACAACAAGCAGAATTCCGCAACCGCATGGACATCTTTCCTTTGCACATGCAAATTATCCTGGTTGTGCTCCAACAGCAGCTGCAAATCCCCTAGCTCATCACCATCATCACAATTCTCATCTTTCCCCAAATGCTTTAGGAGTTGGAGGTAGTGTCGGAGGAGGTTCTGCTTCTACTGCAAGTCAACAATCATCCCCAGCCCTAAGTCAACTTCACATGAACATGAATTCTTCCCTTTTTCAACTTCACCACCACTCTCAAACGACTTTTCACTCCGCTCATCATCAGCAATGCTTGGAAATTCCTAGAGACGGTTCCTCACTCGTTGCCAATCAACTTTCCTCTTCAATCAGTGCAACTGTTCCAGGAGCTCCATCCCAATCCAATCCAACTAAACCAAAACGGGGTCGACGGCGGTGGGGAAGAAAGAAAGTTACTACGCATTCCTGTAGTTATGCAGGCTGTACAAAAACCTACACGAAATCCTCTCACCTCAAGGCTCATTTAAGAACGCATACAGGAGAAAAGCCATACCAGTGCACGTGGAAGGGTTGCGGGTGGAAGTTTGCAAGAAGTGATGAGTTGACAAGGCATTACAGAAAGCACACGGGAGATCGACCCTTCCAATGCCGATTGTGCGAAAGGGCCTTCTCCAGATCTGATCATTTAGCTCTGCATATGAAGAGACATATTGCTGTATAGTTTTGATTTTAAAGTTTCATCACGCAAAAATTTATTAGCTTTATATAGTATTTATTTTTCACTGTACATAGCAAATTTTGCTGAGAAATAGGGATTATGCCAGTATAAAACGTGCATCGATTTTGGAATTGTAGAAAGTAATAAAAATAATTATACCTGTGAAACACTATCCCACCCATTCCATTGTTGTCCCAATGAAAACAATAATTTTAAAGTGCTAGATCGCTCCGGATACTTAGGTTTATACATGTTTATTGTACATAAATTATACCTAAGGTTAAAATTATTACTTAAAGATAAGTATAAATAAAAATATGAGTATAAGGACAAGAGTGATGATCTCAAACCAGTTGACGCTATTTTAAATTCGTTCTTTAAATGTTTTATTAGAATGCATGTGTTAAAAATCCAAGGAAGAAGTATAATAAAGCTTTAAAATAAAATCCTCTTTTTATTATTTTTTGCAAAATATTTATATTCGTTTGCAGTACACATTTAGATTGCGGTAAAATTTGAAGGTTTCTTCCTGGGCTTGCTTTTTACGGCATAATATCAGTACGACTGTAATTTATTACCCATTTATCTTCCATTTCAAAATTGAATTATTCTATTGACAGTTCCTTAATTTTTTCCACACTAATCATATTTCTTTCTTAATGGGAATGACAAAATAAAAATGGGTTGTTGTCCAATGTTTGCTAATCAAACAAAATATAGATAGGATCGCGTGCTGCTCACTTTATTAAATTCTTTTATTTCCCCGATAGTAAAAGCATGAAGTCATCATCCACCAGAACTAGTGTAAAAACAGTATAATAGTACGTATTTTAGGTAATAAGTAGCAGCAAAGAATCTATTGAAAACCCAAGAAGCTCGCCTTTTTCAAATTATAAATTGCAGTGTGATCATTGTCACATTTAGAAATCAACTATCATTTCTGTTACTAATGAGCTTTCTGTAGATTTGTATCCATTGTCGTTCCCTATTGCACGCAGTTGTCCCTCTGTGCAAATACAATTATCAGATTGATTGGATCATTGATTATTTACGAGTTCTGCAAACAAATACGGGAAAGTACTTTGACAAAATACTTTTCCAGTAATGCAATATACATTCAATGTAGACTGCTTAAATTTCATATGTTTTGAAATACATAATTCCTGTTATTGTCCGTGAATGAGGAAAAATCAAAATCCAATTAGCATATTCTTTTAATTTGAATGCTTTCACATTAGTTGCAAAACAAAATAGCAATAGCCCCTTATATATAATTTATTTTCGGTTTTTTCTCTTTTTGTTTCCTATAAAACTTGTAATAATAATGGTAGTGGAGAGAGTATATGCCATAGTTAAAGCGTCGAAGTTAATTTAGGCAAGCTTCATTTGAATACACTTTATATGGAAAAACTTCATCCCGGTGAAAGAAGGTGAATGAGAGTGAGTAAAATGCATAACATTAACCTTATCTTCACCTAACCTATTTCGCGTCGTTTTCTTCGTATATAATCATCATTATCCTCATCATTCGCGATAGTAATAATATTTTTAACATGCTGATTTTATTTTTCGTCATTGTGCATTTTCAATTGCAAAAAGATAGTTACTAGAAAGGGACAAAAGCGAAAAATAATACAGCCAGTTTAAAATACTTTTCAAGCAAAGCAACAAGTCATGGATACATTCCCTTTCATTTTTAAATCTTTCTGGTCTAAATAAAAGTAGAACCGTGTGCTTTGTAATTTACATAAGAAAAGTATGACTGCAAGAATTCAAAATTGTGTATGCTCAACCTTGCCTGCATCCGCTTAACTTTAAAGCTTAAACCCTTTCTTTTTACTGCAGACTTATTATTATTTGGATTGTTATTATACTTTTACTTTTTTTAGTTTAAAGTTGTGCCATTAACTTGTAAGATATGCGCTTTATTTTTACAGGAAAATTAAAATAAACTTTTGTCTTTTTCCTCTTCTATTAAAAAGCTTAAAGGTTAGAAGATGAGCTCATAAAGCAAACAGTCAAACATTCTCAGTTGGGGAATAAGTGCACATATAGGGGAACCAGCTGGATTTTTTGTTTTGCTGTTTTAAGGAAAATCTTTCGTGGCATATCCTCACTTGAGCAAAGTCACTACAAAAACTTTTATTATTCTCCTGTTTAAATTTGTTTAGTACATGTACGTAAGCATTACTATTACTATTTTGCCAAGAATTTTACCACACATTGTAAAAAACGCATCCCGCACTGCAATTATCTCTCTGACCGATATATTTATTGCTTTCTCCACCCTTTTATGCGAAGAAACGCTAAGTTTGGCTGGAGATTAAACAAAAAACATTCCTCTTTTCAGGATTTTAAAGCTGAGGTTCGCTTATATAACGTAGCTTTGCTTAATAGTTAAGTAGCTTGTTGAGTAAGATTGTCAACTGTCGTAATCGAAATTTTTTTCAAATATTTTATTACAAAATGTATTTTTTGAAAATATGTGAAACAAATGAAGATTATATCACCCCGGTTAATCGCTCATTTCAACTTTAATGAGTATTGAGCAACTTTTACCCTCATTAATTAACACCCACACACGGCATAAATCTAACTGAACGTTTCGCTTTCATTTTCAACGTCTTTTTCATTACTTTTGGTAAAGACGGGACAACAAAGTAGTGCGTGGAGCGTAAAAGCTCTTCTTCAATTCTCGAATAATATATCAATATACTTCAAAGTAGACTTTTAAGAGTGAGCATTAAAAATATCACATTAATATTGCAAGCTGCTCATCACAATGAAATTTAAAAAGTCACGTAGAAAAAAATCTGCTCTCATTTCAATTTAATTTTTTTCAGTACCATATTTCTTGTAAGAATTCTTCCTTCTGTTGTATACTCTCCGGTCAAAAGTCATTTTTGGATATGAACATGAATATGGAAGTTAAATAGTTGAAGTGATGATTCATAGCCTCATAACTTGTTCCTTGCATATTATTTTCTAATAAAGGCTCTCATAAACTTTGGAATGAAATGTTTTAAAGACATGCTTCCCTCATCATACAAAAAACCTGGTTTGACTTAAAAGTAAAAATGAGTTGTAGATGATGAGCATTATTATTTTCCAGTATTTTAATAAATGTTTTCGCTTTTGGGCTCATTCCCAACCTTCCCCACCTACATTTTACTACACAGTCTGGTTTTTATTTGATTGCAAAAAAATGAATGAGATATGATGAAGTGCCAGAAGGGAAGGGTTTCACAAATGTATTTAGTTTACACCTTTACAACAGCGGCAGTAGCAACTTTAAATGAAACGGGATTTTAATCATTTCGCATTCAGATTAAAAGATTAAAAACAAAGCATTCTAAGTAAAATAAAGCCACAATTCAATTTAAAGACGTCAATCTTTTCAAAAACCGCTTTTGTTTTCTGTACGCGCCTTTGCCTCATATTTATAAATAGTTTTAAAAATCTTTGTCGGGATTGACATAGATGTTTTAAAAACTGTTGCCCATAGCGAATAAACTGTATCAGTTGACAGGACAGCTGTGAAGGAGAAAGAAAGAGTGACACTAGCAATGTTCAATATTCTTAGCTTGTAATAATGCGTCACTTCAGAACTGTACCAGATCGTAAGCTTTTCAAAATCATACAAATATTAAAATGTATTTATAAGGTTAAACAGGTTTTACACGTAATTATTTGAATTTTTACAAAAAAATCTGTTTGATGCAAAAAATGTTTTTTAAACGCGCAGACCAAAATTAATTACAGCAAAACAGTTGGATTCCTATGCTTTGTTTTTTGTAAAACAAATATGATTTGTTTTACAACTTTGATAAAGAATATCTTGTCTCTCATCTCTCATATAAATTCTTTCATGGAAAAAGTACAGGGGTTAATTTATTACAAGAAATGTACAAGCACAAGTTAAATCTATCATTTCGCATTACTTTTATATTATTTACATAAAGTGCACAAATTACGTTACATTGTTTCATCTACATTAATATCCTTGCAACGAAGAGTTATTATCCTTTAATCGAGGTATAATTTTCATGTAAGATTAAAAAATTATGAATTATCTGGTTTCTTACCCTTCCTACTCTTATTTACCCTTTCTTCGATGATAATTATGGAGGGAACACACACACCTGCCACACGACACCATATAGCCCTCTCATGTCTATCCTTTTTCTTGCTCGTCTGTCGTAATTTGTCCACGGAAGAGTCAAAAAAGAAAAGATTATCATTTCAGACATCCACTTTGTATTCATTTTTTTATAAATTTCGTTTGGTTTTCGGGGTGCATTTTTGTCGAAGTTCCGCACGCGTATATGATGTTTTGTATAATATCGTGTATCAAGAATAATCTGTGTAAAATATAAGATTTATCAAGTTTAGGAAATATACCAGTACTGCACAAAGGTTTTTTTAAAGAAGGTGCTGTGAGTGTGGAGTTGCCGAAGTAAGAGAAAAACGAAGGAAAACTATGAAATATGAATGGAAATTATCAAGTTCAGTGAGCAAAACGAAAGTCATCAGTGGGAGCAGGAGTGAATCTATTCAAATTACATTTAAATGAGCTCGTCATCATCATAATGTTTTCAATATGAGTTTATTACGTTATTGCCACCGTCATCTTCATCAACAGTCACTCGCACAATGCACTCGCATCTTCATGTCACACGGAGAGGGAGAAAGGAAGAAAGAGAGGAAATGAAAATGAATTTCTTTTATAAAACTCAACAGATGCTGGAATGACACAGGAGAAAGGGAAATAACATGATGATAATAAGTATAAAAATTGAGTCAAATTTGCTCTTTTTTAGCTCGTGTTCTTGTAAGAAATCTAATTGTTTTCATCACGATATGAAATGCATCCAACCTTGGCGTCTTTTCCTTTAAAAAACGGGTTCTTTTCTACAACTGAAATTGAACGGAGAGTGTAAAAATTTGCAGAAAATACACCTTCATGTCAATATACAATATGATTCTTTCTAAATAAACCATATGGGTTATCCTTATCTTATCTTAGTTTATGCTATTGCAGTTCGATAAGCTTACAAGTTATGTCATCATCGTCGTAGTATTGCAGTCTAAATACGCTAAAAGGTCTAACCTGGTGTAAGATCTCTATAAGGTAGAAAAAATCTGTTCATTTGATAAAGAATGAAAGAGAAAACGAGATTAAAAATAGAGTTCCATTCGCCCAATTATCCTTTTGCATAATAAAAAAGGCAACAATGAGGACAGTTGTATGTGTTTTGCTGTCGCTTGTCGCTTTGCTTTTACAAACCCGATAAATATTTGAAAATTGATGGACATCTAATAACAAAATGAAAACCCATGTGTTTTTATTCGAGAAGCAAAATATTATTTCCTAGGCAAGGATTGTGTAACAAGCCTATTTTCCTATTCACCTGAATTTAAAAAAAAACCTTTTCATTACAAATATTTTTGAGACTGACATTGTACAGACAGGTTCATTTCATTTCTGTCATTCACCTATAAACCCCTCATCGTAATTATCATCAAGAAGTAATATTAATGGAGCGATTTAAAAAACAATTTAGGTTGCTGATTATCATCTTTTTTTAGAAAAGCATATATCGGTATTGTTTTTACGGTGAACACTTGACCGATACGTTGTGGCGAGAAGAGATCAATGCCAATTGGAATGACATTTTCCTGGAAAAATAGAATATTAAACAGGGATGAAGAAGCTGTCTTTAAACGCGTGAAGTGAAACCGGAAATGAAATGTATCGCCATTGTCAACAACCGTATGCACAGAGCTGCTCCCAGACAAACTAGAATTTACTATTTCATGACATTTGATAAATTAATAGGATTGATCAGCAACATAAGCTGTTATGCTCATAGTCAGCATAAGTGGACTATATAGACCACATCAACTGCATAGGATAATAATAAACTTTGAAGGCTGAGCTCAGCTCACTATTCAATCAAGGCTTGTAATTGTTGCTACAGGGAACAAGAAACAGAAAAGCTGTAAATGATGTTTTTGTGGAGGGGCTACGATAAAAACAGAAATCAAAATGACACTTTAACAAAAAAAATTAAATAACTTGAGGGTGTCTCCACTTCACTGCACTCTGATGGATTACTGTTGCAGCAGCCGCCATAACAGCTGCGTCAAAAGAAGCACTCATAAAGAATGTAAATTAGTCAAAATGCTCTCTCATGACGGTAAAGCCCTTCTTTTGACATTTAATTTAAATCTAGTTAGCTACGACGGTAATTCATACAAAGGAATAATCATCGTCACAGCGGTAGTGTATTGACCTGGTTTGAATCAGTCAGTTACTTTGATGATTTGATTATGAATTATAATTTAAAGTGAAAGTACCGTGTCAAAACAAATGTCAATCGGGGTATGTCAGAATTTAAGTGTAACTTAAAAGAATTCTAAAAAGCAAATAGGGGATATAGTCGATCAAACCTTGCACCTTTCACAAATGTAGTTGATTTGATCGTTTTTAAAGAATTTAAGCAAATACCAAATAAACAAGAAAATAAATATTCTTAAGAAGTTAATTAATTTTATTATATCTCAACTTTCAATCAGTTCAACCAGTTCAGGAATATACACTACAGCAGCTTTTTGAAGGGGAGGAGATCTTTTTAAAATGTACACAAAGAAATCCCATTTCACCATGATTTCTTCCCTCTTATATACAAATTCCATCATATTGATGATGGCACGAGAATATGATAAAAAACTGGCCTATTGCCTTACTCATTTGTTTTTCTTAGAATAATTTTTATATTTTCTAACTTGATTGTGAAGTCCTTTCAGTTTACTCCTGGAATTACTTAAGAAAACTTCCGAATTACGTGCCTTGTGCTAAGCGTAAGCCTTAGTTTGCTTGCGCCTTTCTTTTATTTTCTTAGGAATCCTTTCAGGAGAAAAATGTAAACCTTTTCAATCATCAACCCTCTCAACAACCCACCGTAATTAAAGGGTTTGCTACTTGAACTCGATTTTTATTGTTCATGGAATGACGGAGGCACTCCCAATAGCTAATCCCACTTTGTAATTAATTGCCATCTTTTGTTGATGGATGAAAGAACGAATAAAAAGGCGAATGCAGCTAAAGAGCAAAGAAACTTTGAATTACAGAGTAGCGAAATGTAAAATATATGCTCCTTTTAATTACAAAATGTCTACCCTGCATTTATTTACTTGAACTGTAAATTATAATTAAAATATTAAACTGTTGTTTCAAAAATCAAGGATTAAAATGAAGATTTTAAACTAAAAATAGCTGGAATTTAAGAAATAATGATTTTTTGAATGAGTTGTATACTTTACACTAGTCGTGTATAACTTCCTCTACAACAAATCATACATTCCTCCATAATTCAAACATTTTTACTGCTTGTGCTTCAAATCGCTGAGTTCAAAATCTTGCATAATTATACAAATTTTTAGCATTTTTCACGTAACGTAACCCATTCATAAAACTTCAGAGAAAAAAAACGACAGGTTTTATATTTCTGTGATGTGAGGAGTTCACTCAGCAGCAGCGCAGCGTAGTAAATAAAATATTGGGGAATTCGTCATTTCTTCCCGTGAACGAGTGAAAGGGTTAAGAAAAGAAGAAGGTAAATAAATGCATCTTTAAATTCCTTCGCACTAAATCTTTCCTCCATGTAGGGAGCTTGTCGTAAATAGCCTGAGCTTCGGAGGAGTCTGGCAACAGGTGACTGTTTTATTGTGAATTTCTCCCCAGGTCTCATTTGTATAACAAATCGCTGGAAACAGTAAGAACAGCTCCTCATTACTAAAATATAACTTTCTTTGGAAAAATACGCTAAAGAAACACAAACAAAAAACTATATAAGCACTATATAATGATAGAAATATGCATATTTCTTCTCTGTAGTAACCAAATACCTTTACAGCTATAAAGCATATCTCCCTCTACACTTGTACTTATGTAATTCGGGAAGATAATAATGTTTACTTATTAGTAGAGAAAAATGAGTGAGAACATGGCTATATCATTTGCCACGCTATTTTCTTGTTTGCATGCATTCCTCCAGCTACCATTATTATAAGGTTATAATGGGGATTAGGGCAAAATGATGATGATGAACTCGGATGATATTTTCTAAAGAATGAAGTTTATTTTGTTTGTGCACGCGCCTCCTCCATTTCGTCATTATAACTTTTATATTTGTATTTTGAATTTTAAAATTCTTAAAATTTCGGTATTAAAATATGTTTCATTTACATTATTTGGCATAGATGGAAGTAATACGGGGATGGTGTGATGATTAGGATGGAACAACGCTTTTTATGGACAGGTTTGAGTATTTACTGGAGATTGTTCGTTGTGTAGATCATCAACACATCATCGTTCATGGCATGGGTAAGCAGCGTGATAATAATAACAAGCTTCTTCACTGCAATAAAGAATTCTTATATTTCTGGAAAAACTGAAGGCGAAAACCTGGAAATATGTGCTGGACTTCAACTATTAACGAATGAAAAATACAGTCTGGGGCGAAATAAAATTAAAAACAAAGGCTTGGAACTTCATTAAAGAACTTTTGGTTTCCAATGAAAATACAAAAAGTATCAAGAAAGAAGGATTCATGATGGCCTTTCTCTCTTAGGTCATCACCATCATCAAGTTCGTCATCATTATTATCATCATCTGTATCATTGTTAGGTAAACACGACGGAAAAGTACATGACAGGAAATTGTACAAACGAAGAGTAAAAATATCGTGTCATGCATGGAAAACTCTACTCAATGAGCTATGTTTTTGTTACTTTATGCCACAGCCACTCTGTCTCTCCCGTCGTTGTACCCATCACCGTTTATGCAATATTATGTAACATCATCTGCTGCTGATTATCCCTTGTCAGCCTTGTCAACGCCATCGTCAGTGCTATCAAAATTTAAATCATTGGCCGAAAATCCATTTTTAATTAATTTATTTCTTAAAATAAATTCCAATTAAAGTCTTTGATTTAAACATAGCAAAATTTTGTGTTTTGTTTTTTTTGCTTATTAATCTGAAATTCTCTAGGCAGAAGGGATTAGTTTTTTCCCAACTTTGCTCGTTCCAGTTGCCAAACTGCTTTCGCATTTTTTTCCATTACATAGTATTTTAACGCAATGTTTTTTCCTAGGCTTTTTTGTACACATTTCCATGATTTATCTAAAATAATTCAACGGAACAGACACAAGGAAGGGAAAAATCGCAAACTACGTTTTCCAACACGAATATTTTATGAATCTTCTTCCTAGTCATTCGTATCAAAACAATACGAATCTACATGCTTCCTCTATTATAAAACTTATTACAACTTGTTGTTACTTGTTCCACGAAAAAACTGTTTACATGTTATTTGATTGTTATTATTATCATCATAATCATCATGTGAGCCGGTAGTTTAACTAAACAGAGGAGACTCTCAGTAATAATTTTCATTGCCACCTCTCCTGACATTGCCACCGTCATAGAAGTTCTCTGTTTATCTGTGTTGTTGTCCCACACAGCAGCAGCAGCAAAAATAAAGATGCTTCCGCTTCTCATTTTCCAAATTGTTTCGCTTTGCCTATCAAGCGAAACACATATCCTATTAATTCACCGTGCATTTCCTCTTTCATCGTCGTCGTACCCTCATCATCCCATCACTATCAACAATGAGCAGGAGCAGTGGCAGAGAAGAGTGAAAGAATTTCTGTCTCCCTCCTCCACTCACAAATTGAAATGTACCGATGATGTCTACAAAATATTGTTATGTAATAATAATAAAAAAGTAGTTACTACGAATTATGCTACTATTACCAGTACTACTTCGTCTCTATGCTACTTATTATTATGCAACTTGTTCTAATATTTCGATAGCTTTCTTTGCTCGTTATTTATGGGAAATGGAAATGAATCTGCAACGTTCTAGCAGGAATTTAAAAAAATCCTAATATGCGCTAAATATGGAAGGTGTAGGAAAACTGAAAGCTACCTAAGGGATCACAACAAAGCTTGCATATGAGTGTAATTCCTCCTAAAACAAAAATCAAGAAAAATATTTATAACCTTTTGACTGATGAAATTTTATGATGGCCCTGGCATAAGATATAATAGATAGGGAGCAAGGGAGTGAAAATCAACTTTAAATTGAAACTTGGGGGTTTCTCTATAAAACGTAAGCCATTGCCAATGCCATGTGCCATTTATCATAAAGGCTAGTGTTCTATAGACTTTATACTGTTTGAGGAAATGTATTTTTTACGATGTAAAATAAATTTAAACCTTGCAAAAAGCAGGATAATAAAACAGCTTGTCTGAAATGGCATACGACATAAAATACACTAGGAACTATAAATTGCACGGATTAGTAAGGGCAATTTAGTAAAAAAAAGTCACAGGAGGTGATCAACTCCATGGACAAACAATTAAATATTGTATATTTTTTTAAAAGCTTTCTTTATTTTTATTTTGAAATGAACATGGATTTTAGTTACGCTTATTCGCGTTCTCTTTCTTCCAACGTTGTTACTAGTTGTAGAGCAACTCCAACATTTAAGTTATGGCATTGTTCTTTCAGGTGTACAAGAAAGATGGGCTTGCATCACAAACGTTTCCACATGTTTGTAAAGAATCTCGCTGACGAAGTAAAATTAAAAAGATCATCCCAAACCAAAAGTGGACCTTCCAGAGCCATCTGAAAATACTTGTCCACAACACCTGAGCAATCCTAATCGCACCTGATAACTCACAAAAAGCAACTATCCTACTCCTCTGGTATTCACTATGCTGGTTCTCGACTTCTCAACATAGAAAAAACCGTTGGTGCCTATAATGATAAGTTTGTACGTTAGATAGGTAAGCACAACCCATTTTTGTGAGTAGACCAGGTACGGAAATTTTTTCTAGATAATCCTAACAGATGGCTTTTGGGGCTCTCTTTTTGGCTTTTCATGAAGCGATTGCATCATCTCATTCTCATCTCATCAAAATCAGGTTCATTCATAGTACCTGACAAGTACTTTTTTAACTTGACGAGATATGTTTAAATTTTTTAAAGTGTTTGTTTGATTATCTTCACAAAAAGGCTTAATGATGCAATTCAAAAAATTATAATTGTGATTGATCGATAAACTATTGTCCATCAAGTGGAATTATTTGAATTAATGATGAAATTTCCCAAGGAAATGGAACATTATTAACGTAATACCTCTTGAGTGACAGGCGACATTTCCAAGAATATGTAAACTTTTAATACAAAGACTTGTATCATGTTTTATTTTTACGTCATTTTGAGAAGAAAAAACAACTTAAGCTTTTGAATTCTGCACGTAGGCCATTAAAAATTAAAATTAAATGATTACTATTATAATTACCCACACATATATAGGTATTAATATGCTATGAATGGTTAACATTATTAAACACTGCTTGAGTATGGAAAAACACGCAGAGGAAAGCAAAGGATATGGCACCACCATTTTTTCTTCATTTTAAGTACGCGTGAACGAGGTAATAAGTTCGGGTTTTCCTGGGATGTTGACATTTTCCATATAAAGCCCATAATCTTATTATTATGTAATCAATTTGAACTCAATCAAGAAACAACGAAAAAGTGCATTCACTTCAGTTTCTTTCACCAAGGGTGGTAGCAAATATAGGGGGTGGATGGATGTTGTGACTCGTATTAAAATCGTAAACATTCGAGAGCATTGCTTACATAAATCCAGGTAAAAAGTCAGGGCATGAGCAAAAATCTAATCTTCCAAATAATCTTCATATATGATAAAAATTCTCGTAGCATCTCGTAACAATGAAGTTACGGACTCCCGACGTTTTTGTAATGAAAGGGATAGATGGGGCAAAGCTGGACTCTAAAATGCTTTAAGAGATCAAACGAAATGAAGATCTGTTTGTAATGGGAGGACATATGCGTGCACATATTTACAAACAAGAAATTAGTTGTATGTGAAAAATGTGTATACATGTGGATGATTAGACGATTGCTTTTGAAGTTACTTGTGACCAGGTAAAAAAGGATGGAGAATGAGATCGAGAGTATTCTGCTGCAGATGCGATATGTACTTTAGTGAAGTAGAAAAAGTTGATATGAAATGGTCGATGCTTATGCACAGTCGAGTTAGTCTAACAGAATACTTCAGTGACGGATGGCGTTTGACGCTGCTTCTACCACTTCTTGCATTATAGCTTAAGCTCTCTATTATTTTCTAAAGTTGACGTTCTTACTAATATCTTGTGCGTCAAGTCAAATTGTGCTCATAGAATAAAATATTACTTGTTTATATTCCAATGCAACACTACTTTCCTACTTCGTCTGTTTCAGGCTTCTTTTGCCACGTGTTTTGTACATAGAAAAGTAAAGAAATACGATATTTTAGTAAATATTTATTTGAAAACGCCGAATTCTAGCTTGGTTTCAAAAACTTTTCAAGCTTTAAGCAAAATTTTAATAAATTATACGAGAAAAAAAGTTACGAGAAGGGGTTGGAAATAAGAAAGATTTTTATCACATTGCCCCATACTTGTTGTTCGTGTTGTGTTTATAGCTAAATATTAATGAAACAAAATTTTGAGGAAATCTGGCAGTGACTCAGTTGATGAACAGTTTAAATTAATGAGTTTTATTTATTTGGGTGTTTTTATGTGTTATTTTTCAAGATTTACTTACCTTACAAAGGGAAAGGGAGAGTGATGTTTAAAAACTTTAAGTAGAATCATTTTTAAAAGAAGTAACAAAAACTGCCATTATACTTGTCCATCAATAATTTTCTAAAATAAAATGATTTCAAATTAAGGTTTATCGTTGTATGTGTAAGTCAAAGTCGCGAGATATAACTTTAAATTGAATGAAAAAAGACAGTGAAAGCAATCTGTTATAGATGTCTAGTGGGACGGCGGTTCTAGTGACGAACCAAAGTCGAATATTTCAGTCATCTACGAATGCTCCAGCAAGTGGAAGTCTCCTTTCGGGGAAAAAGAAGTGTTCGTCATCATCTTCCACAACATCTTCATCACAATCTGCTACGTTGACCGTACTAAGCAAAGCTGGAGAGAGCTGCTCCCCTCCAGCAAAAGCTTGTGAACTGAATGATGAGTGGGAGACTACAAAGCAGTTGGTGGTGCAGTTCCCAACACATTCCCTTCGGAATCCCTCCCCCTCTTCCTCCGCCTCTCCATCATCAACCGGAGGGGGTGGAGCAGCTACAGCCGTGTCCCCCTCTTCAGTCTTGTCTCACCTTATCATCAGCAACTCCCCATCTTCGTTTCCATGTTCTATTGGAAACAGCAACGTGACCTCGCTAAACTCACCCTCTCCAAACAGCTCCAACTTTCACCCTCTCACAAAACGATTCCAGAATGTAAAGATTGTTTCTAATCATCATCAGAACGGAATCCAGCCGATTCACAACAATCATCTGACAAAGCTTGATCATTCTTCGATAAAAGTGGAAGTTGACGAAGGGGACTCCACTTCATCGTCTTCTCCAATTGATCGTTTCTCAATAAACTGTATTGACGACACTGAAAGCTGGTCTTGGTGGGGTGCGGGTGGCACTCCAATTCTGGCTCCGGCTAGTCACAATTTAGAAACGAATTTAAAATACCCTTCACTGCTTTGTAACGGGAAGATCTCCAGTGATCCAGTTGGATCACCATTGCCAATCTCAACAGCAGCGACGGTTTCTTGTTCTCATTCAAACGAAATTAGGAATGAGCGAGACCAGTTGATTGCAGGGAGTGTTGTTGGTAGTGGTGGTGACTGTAATGAGAGTTGCAATAATAAAATCAGTAATAATAATAATAATTCAATAATTTTGACAAGTGAGGTGATTGTTGGGGGTGGAAGTGATTGTACTGCCGGTAGTGGAGGTAGGGTTTTTCTTGACCCCGGTGGCGGTGATAGTTGTGGTGGAATCACAGTAAAATGTGAAATATCTGACTTTTCTACTTCTTCTTCCTCCTCTTCAATTTCTTCTTCAGCCAGTTCGTGTAGTAACGCTGGTGCTAGTCCACATCAACCAAATCATCAACAACAATTGCATCAACTTAATCAACAGCATCATCAAAATGTAAATAATCCTTCTAATCATCATTTGTCCTCGTCTTATAACAGTTCAAACGGGATTTTTCACACTTCGGACATGACGACCGAAATCTCATACTTCCAAGATGTAAGAAAATCAAAATATCATTCTTTAATTTTTATTCATAATCACCATAAGGTAATCCAATCAGTCTGACTCTCCCCCACACACTCCTACATGAGTATGACAAAGCTGTAATCATTTAATTAGTAGTGTGCAAACATATTTGCACAAGCAATAAATCAACGTCTTTAGCTACATTTCCATTCACAAGTTGTAATATTCTTTCTGGGTAATGCTCACTTCGATTTTTGATATAATGGATAATAAAGTATTCCAAACATTATATTTTATTATCCAAGTTTAGCTATAGCTTACCATAACTTTTATGCATTTTTAGACGGGGCAACAGCAGCGTCAAATTGTCGAAGAGAAGAAGAGAACCATGTCATTATTTATTATTATTCATTATAAAAAAGGGTAGGTAAATAAGTGCTAACAAAATAGGAACATGATTTCAGCCAATGATTATTTTCTTTCTAATTGGAATAATTGCTATAGAAAGAGGAAGCATAACAACATTGCATTAGCAATGAAAGGGAGAACAGGACGAAGATAATAAATTCCAAAATGTAAAATAAGAATTAAAAGAATTTTTGCAAAAGGTGGAGAAGAAGAGACGATGATATGTTTAAATAATTTATGGCTTTTCACGCAACATCAGCAGAAAAGGCAACAGCTACATATCCATACTTTTTTGTCAAAGTTGATAAAACTAAAAGCAGTAGGACTAGTTGTTGTTGTGGCAGAGCTGCTGTGTAGGGAAGGATGCCCATTAAAGTTAAATGTACCTACCATCATCCCTACAATTATTAAAAATTATTATCTTTTCATGAATCCCTCTGATCTTGTGTTGATTACATGATGTAAATAAGTTGTAATGATTACACTGGCACTATCCAACAAATCCACCTGCATAATTAATTTATCCTGTAGTCAAAATAAAATGTTGATGAAATTATTCGTTTTGGAGTTTTTTGGGGAAAATTTTACCCGACCCAGTCAACCCCGTTTTTCTTAGAAATTTCATTCCTTTTGGGACTGATGAATTTACTACGAGATAGGGAGAAATGTTTAAAACTGAAAATTATTATTATTGCTATTAGTCTAACCCATATTTAAAAATTTATTTGCTAACCTTCTGGCTTCTGCATTTCCATATCGAAAAAGGACTAAACAAAGATTATTCTATGATACGCGTATATTTTGAATAGCGTAGGTTTAGGCTTTGCGAGTTTTTTATTGATTATCAATTACCCTTTTTGGATGTTTTTTGTTTCTAAAAAATCAAGTTGGACCAGTGAAATAATGAAAATTATCTACTGCATGCATGCAGCAGGTAATAAATCTGATAATAATGATGATCATGTTGATACACATCTTCTATGGACTTCATTCTCCCTACTTCTCCCTCAGCAAATACAAAAAAAATCATTTTACTAATCAATCTATCAATTTTGTTACTGGTATTGTTACTAATATAGTTTGACTTTTCGTTTTTTATGACTTTGTTCTCCTAAACCTAATAATTATTGAGCTGCAGTCCTTAATTATAATAAACGAAATTGCACAACGATTTTTCTTCGTGCTTGTCAAGATTTTGGGTTTTTAGATAGAAGGCTAGAATCTAGTTTACAACCCATTGTAATTATCCATCACATTTTCCTTTTTCGTTGCTTCTTATCAAAAGCGACAATATTTAAAATAAAATGCAACATGCACGCTTCCACAAGACCTTGTGCTACTGTTACATATTGTATTGGAAAGAAGATAAGCAAAACTTCTTTTTATTGTTACATTCGTTAAGTATACGGGTTCATTTTTTATATTTTGAAAGAAGGTGTAGCAGTAAATGGATCTTCTCCACCTCTTTCCCATTCTTTCCGCTGATGATACAGAGTTGTTTTCATACAAAAGTTGGCGCTATAAAAATAAGATTTAATTGTTACTATTATTATTATTACGGTTATTATTTTTATGAATCTGCTTGTGGAAATATAGATTTGTTCTTCTTGAGTCAATTTTTATAGTGTGGTTTGGAATGGGTTTGTAGAGGAAGAAGAACATGACGAAGAAGAATCCTAGATTTTATTTGCTCCTGTGGCCAAAATTGATAAAATGGACATAACATAGCACTGTATATGATACTGCATTGTCCATCAAAAGTTTGGACAGATCTTCCTTGTAGCGCTAGCGTGCTACTCTAAAATTGCAGTATTGCCCTGGGCTCCGTACCACTACTTCAATTTATTTGCATATATGTAAAATAAAGCAATAAAAATGCATTAAAATTTTTGCACCATTTCATATTTATCATCTCATGATTGAGATTAGGATGGAGAGTGAAACAGTGTAGTCCCTCTTAAAAAAGATAAGAAAATCAAGTTGCCATTTTTTCTTAAGATGCTCTGGATATTCCATTTGAATTTTTGTTGAAGAGAAGAATCGTAATTATCTGTTGATGTATTATTAATTATTATCAACAGCTCAAGAAGGAATTGATTCACTTTTTTACGTCTTATCCATACCAATCATATTATATGACATCTTCTTCTCAATTCAATGCAAACAAAGGTATGTCATTCTTCGCCAAACAGTACAAGATAAGGCTTGCTTCATGTTACGCTCAAGTTATAAAATATGAATAGTTCATCACCGGTTTTCTTCTTCCAAAACTATCCATTATTTGCAATTCGTCGTAGGATTTTGTATCATTTATCCCTGCATCATGCAGGTATTCATCATCATGAGCAAAATAAAGGTATTCTACCAGAGATGTCGATGATGATGGTGTTCAATTACCAGTTTTCTGCGCAAATGTCCTTGTCTGATGCGTGTTGGATAAACACGCTGCTCACTTGCCAATGATTCCACTGTTGCATTGAGATTTAGTTTTCCTGAAAAATTTTGTCCATCACAATCGATAATCGCCATCCTTTCATTATTAAACTGCACTGGTTGCAATTTTTATGATGGTTGCTGCTGACGCTTAGACGAGGTGACGGCCGGTAAAGATGGCGAAGAAATACGGAGAGAAGAGAATCAGTATATTCCATTAAAATAGGCTCTTTTTAATTGCTCCATCATCATCACCATCATCATTTCAACTTTTATTGAGCGAGAAAAAAATTGCTCACCTTTTTCCATTTGTTTTACCTTTGTCTTGCTCATTCGAGTAATATGGCATATTTATATTATTCAATTTTTGCTAGCTTGTCGTTTTCAACTTCCAAACTGGTGCTGGTTAACTTGCATTGTGCATGCAACTCGTAAATTTTGATTGTATTTAGGGGCGAGAATAAGGGACTGAAAAAAATTTAATCAATAATAATAATAATTTTATAAAATGATAAAAAGTGGGATGATGATGAGGATGATTAGAATGACAATGATATGATGATTGCAAACGAAGTCATTGTCATTTCTGATGCTACTGATGCATTATCTTCATTTCATTTAAGATGAAACGTGCAGCGATCAATTCATTTTTTCTTGTGAAGGGTAACGACGATAACGTTGCAATAACTACAGCTTCAACTTTTTAAAGTAGCTAATCTTTTGTAAAAGAGGAAATATTTATTTCAAGAAGATAAGTAGTATTTTTATAGATATTTTTGATTAGGGTTTGGCACTACGTTTTGAAGCTACAAAATAGTAAAAAATAGATCACATCGGGAAACTTCTTTTTACATAAAAACGTTGGTCATCAGCTTCTACACTATTAATCCCTGATTGGTACACAACTAGGTAGATAAAAAGGGAGAAGGATCTTTTTTGTTCGTGTCCATACCCTTTTTAACCATCTTTGGCAAAACCTTAATCCGAAATCTTTTACTCATATCCCAATTAAGAAGACATGTGCATGGCATCACGTTTCATCCCTCAACAAAATTATTATTAGGTTTTTTGGCAAACTAAACCAGATCAATAATTTTTTAAAAGTCCGTCAATTCATTTTTTCAAGAAAAATATGAAATTTCTTTTTCGCAAGATTTTTTGTTTAAAAAGAAAAAGAAAATGCAGTTTAAAAGATGAAAAGGATGATTTGCGGCGGATGCTACAATTTTCACATTTAATAGCAATCTTAGAACAGACGTAAATGAGCCACTGCTAACTAACCACAGAATATGGTACATGATACAGAGAAGGTACGTAAAATCTATTTGATGCATCTGCTGCATATACTTAAATATCAAGAGTATTCATTATCATTATCCGCTCATTTTATAGTCTTCGTTTACAAGACCATCATCACCACCTGTGTAATTATATAAACACAAAACACTTTGGAATGTTTCTTTCTTAAAGTAAATTAAAAATATGTTTTAATACTTGCTTTTTAGATTTTAGATTAGTTCGGTGTTGTTAAATTCGTCAACAAGAACAGAAGCATTTTAACGGTAGCAAGAACATATGCAACGTAATAATGAGTATAAATTTTTAAAATATGCATATATACAAACTATAACGAACAAGCTTCATTCGAGAGTAACATCAGTACGGTAGTGGTGGAAGTAAACAGTACAAAACTGATTTTTTTGTGTCGAGAGATGATCTATAACAGTTTTCTTTTAAAGGATGGGGTCGTGTCTCTCAAAAGTCTCGTGTGGTATGCTGATCAAAATGATAATGATAAGAACACAGAGTCTTAATCTTTGAAGCAGCAAAAATGAATCTTAACAAAAAAATCCAATCAATTCACATTGTTACAGATCCATTTCATTGGATCAGCTCAGCTCACATTTATTATTATTTGCAAGTTGAATGTTATCTTGATATTAATAAAGTCTGCTGCTGTGGTGGTGTGGTTTCATCTTTAAACCATCACGCATAACAATTCCTCCTTCCTCTTTTTTACGATTGAAGAGCCAAAAATGAAGTGAATCATTTCATTAACCAGCTCTCTTCACTTCACCACATTCTTAGACTCAATCTTAAACACAAGAATTCCGATATTTCTGCATCATCAATCAGACTCACGACTCTTTTTCTCTTTTTATCGTTTTCTTTGAAAATGACGTTGGCTACGCTTCCTTTTTATTCTGTAAAGTAATCCATTTCATGCAGCGATCATGCATGCAAGTAAAAAACTGATTTAATCTCAAGTTGAGTAGAAATGCTTAAAAAATGTCTAAATGTAATAGCCGAAGTAGCGTTTATTAAGCCATTGTTAGCATCTTCTTAAATCAATCAAATATATTACTAAATTGCCAATTATCTCTGTAATTTTGGTTCACTTTTGTATGTAAAGAAATACAAGCAAGGAGCTATTTCCTTAGAAATACTTTTTGTAACGTGCACGAAGACTAGTCGTCGTAATCATTCCTTGGACTTTGAAATTTGCTAATGAAAGTAGAAGTGTAAATGAAAAAAAGACAGCAGAAGCATTTGTGATGTGAATCCGATGAGATCAAAATGAACTAAAGTTTCACCATCTTCAGTGAATTCAACATTTTTTAAAACGCAGGAGTGGTCAATTTAAAGAATGCCAAAATTTTATTTTTGGCTGTTTATCTACTTCACAAATTAGTAACTTAACTTACTTTATTTGTCCTTAATTCTTGTGGTTTTTCAACGTCGTCATCGCTATCATAACAAATCTACATCCTTCTCCTCCCCCTGTAATAATAAAATAACGAGGAAGAGTAATGCAGAAATTAACTTAATTTTTAGTGATGGTCACAAACTAATTTTTACAGCTCTATTTCCATCACTACCTCATCACTTCATTCTCATCAACACTAAACATTTTTAACAGTTTGTTCGTCATCAACGTGTGATTTGACGACGATATTAAAAGGGATCATTAGGGAGTCCTGTCATTAGCATAATATTATTTTCTCAATCGTTTTTATTTCACGTGCCGGAACTTTATGATATGATGAAGACGATGATAAACACTGCCACCACCACCACTACAGTTGAAGTTCTATAGAGCCGCCGCAGCCGCCGCGCGCATTTATTTTTTGTAAAGTTTAAGTTTTAAGGCGCTGTCTTTATTTTTTTCCTTTGTTTTCGCCTTCTTTAATTCAATCCAGGTAGGATCATATCTCAAACCGTATCATTATACTTATCATTATTATATAAAAACTTTGCACAACTTTGCTTACTTCATCTTCACAATTGAAGAGTATGAGAAGAATTCCTCTCATTATTCGAGAGAAGTATGCAAAGGGATTTTGTTGCTACTCAATGTTTGGCTCACTTTTTGTATTGTATTTAAAATTTATTATTTTATCCCTTCTGGCACCCTGATCCAAATTATTTATCAGATGATGGCATGTGATACGATATTCCTTCTATTTTTCTTCTAATAATAATACGAGAGTTTTATATAAAAGTGAATGAATTAGCGGCATGCTGCGATTTTGCTTTTTATTTTCTATCCCTTCGTCTCCTTTTATTTTAAATCCCTCTCTGATCATCAACCTCACCACATAACAACAGAAGATCAGAAACAGCTCCAAGCCATCTTCTTCAATCCAAAGCAAACTAAAGGGAGAGCCTTTCTAAATTTTTCCTTCTTTTAATCTGTTTTGTGGTATAGCTTTCTGACTAGCTTCTAATTGCATAAACTTATAATCTGAACAATTTTAGTATTTTTTATTTAAAAACCCTATATTAATAGATGACTAAAGAAAAAAGAAAATGGGTTGATGAGTGGGATTTTAATAACGATGGGGATAAAGTTATATAGCTTAGTTGAAGAACACAATAACAAAAATTTTGCATTCCTCATTGTAGGGTTTTAAATAAAACGGTAGTGTACCGGCATCGTCCACAACGTGACACTATTTTATGAATTCCTCTTTTCACTTTTCCTTAAGACAATGGCAACGCGAACGCTAGCAAGATACAAACGGAAGTATAAAACGGTTTTGCATTTAGTACAAAATGTTAATAAAGAATCCTCTTTTCCCTGTCAAATATCATAATAATAATAGTTCTAATTAAAAATTTAGGAAGGATAAAGAAAGTTTTAACTCTTGAAACGTTTGTCCTCCTTTTTTGCTAAGCACATAACTTGAAGCTTGCATTATAAGTTTATACGCTGATTGTTGTCGTAGTCTCCTGCCTTACCAAGTTAAGCCCTAATTATAATCAGGGGCTTAAGAAAGTAAAATAACGTTGGTGTTTTATGATGTTCCCGGTTGCTGTTGTATTGTTAGTTGTTAGGTTTTCAATGCATTTAAAATGCTAGGTATATTCACTAAACGTAATAATTCAACAACGTAGTAAGAACTATTAGAAAAAAATTGTGCAAGGCTAATTATATTTTCTACAAGCAAAGCTTCATCAATTCATCCCTTTTCATAGTGACGGAGCCTGTGGTTGTTTAGGAACGATTACGCCATCAAAATAAAGCCCTTATTATGTTTAATGGTGTTTTTGTTGTGGGATGTGACTTGAGATGAACTCGCTTGAGGAAATATGCGAGTACGAAGAAGGAGGAGATGGAGATCATGATGAAGTGAAAGCAGGCAAAAAATATCCCGACGTGTGTGTTCTCTCTTTCGTTCTATTATGGTTATTTTAGACAATGCAATTCGATAAAAAATAATGTCCTTCGTCCAACTATAAGATTTCCACTTTAATCAGGTTTCATCATTCTTCATCTTTTATTTTCTAAAAGTTATCATTTGCATTTAGCCTGGAGGAATAGAATAAAGAATAGCATTAAATTCTGGTTTAAAAATGGGTTTGGTTCTCTTTTTCGTCTTCTCCCGCTGATCTAAATTATTAGAAAAAGAGTTTTTGAAATGTAGTCGTGTGTGAGTGAAGTCGTAAATTGAACGATGAATAAAATTTGTCAATTTTGTAGAGTCAGAAAAAAATCGGACTACCATAATAATTTTCTTCTTGATTTTAGTTTTATGATGAATGTGAATGTTATTTTATGAAGAATGTGAGTAGTCATTCATTATTATTTATGTATAATGTTGCTGATTTTCTTTTATTACACAGATGTGGCAAGACATTGAGAGTGTTTTGCTTGGGGATGCTTCAGATAATTCTGGTGGTGTGTTGAGTGACCCGTCAAGTCCAACAGGCTCTTCATCATCCTGCACATCCTCATCCACTACGTCAAACTCTCAAAGATGTTCCGAATCTCCGGCGCTTCTTCTTGCCTCTGCAACAACTAGTATGACTGCATCATCATCATCACCATCAACATCAACAAATGCAACCGGTGGTGGTGGTGGAGGCATAAATACTGGGTCGTTCACTGATCAGGCTTCGCTTACGTCATCCTCGGTGAGTACTCCAGTAGGAGCAACCTTGCCAGACCAAACCTCTAGTTCGACAGTATTTAACGGGACTCATGATTATCATCAACAACAGCATCACAACATTCCATCAAGACTTGGCGCATCTCCGATTCGCTCTCATCATCATCATCCGCCCCCTCCTTCTCATCTTCATCATCATAATCACCATCATAGTATAGATCCATTCAATCATCTTCCTCACCCTCCTCCCCCTCCTGGGGACAGAGTGATTAGCAGCGCTGCCGCTGTTCCATCGGCGGATTCAACTTATCCCGGGGGAGAAGATTTCATTGACCTAGATTTGTTGATAAACAGAGCAGCTGAAAATTTGCCATATTTCCCGTCAACTCTTTCCTCCCCTTCTAGCGGAATAGGAACAGATGGGGGTAACCCTCCCACTTCTACAATCTCAGCCCATAATAGTCAGCCATTAAGTCATTTTGATGAGCACCAGCAACACAATCGTTCTAATAATAATAGTAACGGAGGTACGGCGGCAGCGGTTGTGGAAGTGTTAGATTCTGGAGGTATAACGGTAACCACTTCAGCAAGCGGGATCGTTCAAACTCCTCAACTACATTTACAAATTTCTCCTCAAAGACTTCCCCAACTTTCCAGTCCTTCTCTTCAAATTATTCATCATGGCTTAACTCCAGTCATGTCTGACGTTTCAAGTACAAAGAGTGGTCTTGACTCGACATGCAATGAAATGGACACTTCAATTCACCAATTCGATACAATCATGACTGTGATGCAAGCACAAAAATCACCAGAGGTCTGTCCCAATAATAATAATAACAACAGTACACCATACACAATTTCTGGACAAATTTCTCCTCCAGCTAGTCCAGAAGTTATTGGAAAGAGTAACGCAAAGGGGGGTAAAGGGAAAGGAGCCAAAGGAGTGAAAGGAGGCAGACAGGGAAAGCGCAACACAAGCCTAACTTCACAACATTCCTCAATAAATACTACGGCTGCAGGAACCACGCTAACAGGACTTCCAGCATTGAGCTCAGTTTGCCCCATTACCGTTAACGGACTAAACAATGGGCAGCAACTACAATTATTACCTAGCATAGCGACAATTGGCCTTCATAATGGTAGAGCAGGGAATGGGTATACTGTACAACCTATTGCCGTACAGTTAAAAGTGATGACTCCGCCGTCTTCTCCAAACCTTGTAGAACTTTTATCATCTTCAGTTCCGCAACCCCCTGTCATAAGAGCTCAACCAAGTCCGAAAATGCTAAATGGAAATGCAGGTAGCCCAATATCAGCAGTGGAACTGGCTTCACAACTTCAGAAGGATCCGGAAAAACAGCAAAGTACCCTAGTCACACCATTTACTGTGTCAAGGGGTACTACATTGAACAATTCCAGAAACGGAAACAAAAACAGCTTAAATTCTTTGGGCAATAACAACAATAAGAATAAAGTCAACTCAAACTCAACGGTTGGAAATACAATTAATCCTTCCAGCGACACATCATCTTCCATCTCTGCTTCTGCAGCGGGGTCAGCAGCAGCAGCTGACTCCAAACCCAACAAGAGGTCGAGGAGGGGTTGGGGTCGCAAAAAAGTCACAAATCACACTTGTTCACATCCTGGTTGCTCTAAAACGTACACGAAATCATCACACTTAAAAGCTCATTTAAGAACGCATACAGGAGAAAAACCGTATCAGTGCACTTGGAAGGGTTGTGGATGGAAGTTTGCAAGAAGTGATGAGCTGACCCGACATTTTAGGAAACACACAGGGGATCGTCCATTCCATTGTCGACTTTGTGACCGAGCCTTTTCCCGATCTGATCATTTATCGTTGCATATGAAACGCCATGTGAGTGTCTAGGAGGGCCATAATAGGGGTGAAACTTGTTAATGCAAAGGTATTTTTCAATAGAAATTACTATGCCTCTAAACTTAATGCGATAGATTTAAAGTTACAGAACCCATCATCATCTTTTCATCAAAATGATGTGCCGCGTGTACATAATATTTACTTTAAAATTATTTAGTATTACAAAGAAATCTAGTTGTAGCTATGCAAGATTCATTAATCTCGATAGATGTGTTTAGATAATTGAAGTAATTAAACACATATCGTTCAAAAATTATTTTTATATTTTATATTTTTAGTAGCAAATTAATTATTTTGAATTTTTCATTCTTCCCTGCCATTTTATCAAATTCTTGTCATGTAAAAACATAGTTTTATAATAAACACGAGTGAAAGGCTCAGTTTGCCCCAGCTCCCTTCACATGTACTTATAAACACTGGCTTCTTGCTCTTTTGTCTTTATTTTTTACAAATTTACTTCAGTTTCTCACTATTCCAAAGTTTTTCTTTTAACGCAATGTTGTAAATAACTAAAAATGTTCAAATTGAACTATTGATTTTAATTTAATTAGCCGTTAGTTAAATGTGATCAAACGATAATGGAAATGGTTTATAAAGTTAAAAAATGCAGGGGAGAAAACCCTATAGTCTGTAGAAACTTTAGTCGTATTAAGCAGGATAATAGAAAGAGAAGTTGGAAAAATAACTAAATCTGGAATGATTTTTATTTTTAACTTGAAAATAAAGTATTGTTTGTTCGAGTGCCTGGTTCCTCTGGTCTTTAATTTTGAAAAGTGAAAGATTGATACCAATTATTAATGAAAAAGTACCTTTATTTTTGTTAACAGTGAGCGTGATCATGATGCTAAGATGTTACATAATAATATTATCATTGTATGAGTAAACTAGAACATTTTATAAATCAATATATAATATTAAATCATTATTATTTTAAAAAAAAGTGATTTATTGTCAACGTAGAAATTTTGTGTGGAGAAGTTTCCTAGATCAATTAGTTCTATAATTTTTATATTACTGTGCACTAAAATATGAAAATAATTATTATAACTCGTGTAATGCAACAGATTAACATAGTATAATATATGCAGGAGTAGAGGCAAAAACAAAGTAAACTTTGGAGACTTTTTATATACACAACCTAGATTAAATTAGTATAGATTAAATGAATAATTATTGAACGTTTATTATTACAATATATGTCTTTTAGTTTCCCTTCGCTTTCTTCTGTTTTAAAGTTACTTATTTACTTTTATTTGTTTATTTTTTATACACATTTCTCAACTCTACTTATTTACCAATCAATCCTGTCTTGCATTTAATTCTGTACCTATCAATGTTACTTTTAGACTCTTTCTGTTTTTATTTACATTGTCTTAATTAAATTTATTTAAAAAATATGTTGATTACAAATAGGCTAAATTTACACAATAGTAAAGCACTCTGTCCTGCTCTCTTCTTTCCCTTTACTTGTTTTATTCCTTATTTCAGTTATGAGATTTTGAAAGAATTGTATGTAGTGTTCCAAATCATTTTCAAAAAGTAATAATAAATTTACTTTAGAAAAATGGTAACTGTCGGAGCTAGCAATGTGTAAGCAGAAACTGTGTACAATGTGTAATGTAAAGAATGGTAATTCAAGTGTACAAGAATAAAATAGATATCCATACTTCTTCAACTTATCTTCTTCTTAATAAATAGTAAATGAAATGCAGAAGTCTTAATAATTGAATAAATGAAAAACATATTAAATTTAAAAATAAAATCTGCATCTATTATTATTAATCTTCATCAACATTGGAAACAACTATTCATATCACCTGTAACTTTTGTAAAAATTGCATTTTCACTCTTTTACGCTCCACCAGGATGCTACTTCAAAATTAAATTAGCACCATGGCTGATATTTCATAATAAAGCATCTCATCTCGCATTAATAAAGTCATAAAACACATCACTTAAAAATATCATTACCTGATTTCCCAACATTTCTAAATTTTAAGCAAAATTCGCAGAATTATTTTAATTATTTTAATCAAGGTTAAAATTTCATTAAAGTTGACGCCTTTTCAATTTTTTCACCTAAAATCATTATTAATTATTATCCAGTTCATTATCTTTCAGCACAATCGACTTTTGCAAATGAATACGGATGGACATGTGACCTCATCAATAATATAAAGTACATTTATCATTACAAAACCGATTAAGGTGGCGTGGCATTTTTTTCTCATGAACTGGATATCATATCTCATCTTATCATTACTTCATAAACGGCAAATCATACACAAATCAATTGGGAACCAGCAGTTAAAATTAACAGAGCAAAAGAGTAGAAAATAATGCATAATATAGAGACGATGCAAGAAGGGAGTGATATGATTAGGTAGGGACAAACCATCAAGAAAGTAAACATCTTGCAATGCATACAAATCCCCTCATTATCATCCTAATTATCCTAACAAGCTTACCATATTTTACAAAAAAGGAAGAAACGCACATAATTTCTTCAATTTTCCTCTTCCAACCGGCAGAAGCCTGTTAAAACTCAATGACGGCAAATGAAATATAAACTAAAGGATCGCATTTTAAAAATCTTGAAATGAAAACTTTAATAAAGGGCATGTTCAATTAAAACAATAATCGTATTTTTGGAGTTTTTCACACAATTATTAATGATTTAATAATAAGCGCTACAGACAGTTTTAATGACCAAAGTCACAATTTCAATTAAAAAATTATTTCAGCATCGTTTATAAATTAATACATTTACATAATACAAAAAACTTCTAAATTGTTTTTTAATATTTGCAAAAAGTTTAGTAGAAAACCACAACAATTAAATTAAAACACGTTTCTAATTAACTACTATCTTATTCATGATCTCAAAATTTATTATATTTAATAATTTTTCTTAAATTGTTTTTGTTCTTCCGCAAATACAACAGCAAAAATGAAGCAAGTCATGCTCCGTTTTGCGTTTAGTTCTTCCTTACGACAAATCAAGTTTTAGCAATAAAATTGGGAAAACTAATTGATTTTTTAATGGATTGGTTAGTTTTCATGCTCTTCTTATTGAGATTTTTGACAGGTGGCAACGTTTATATAAAAAGCATATTATTTTAATATTTTAATATATTGAGCTATATTTTACGCAAATTTTACAACTAATTTAGTTTCCTTTTTTATTAGAGAATGACTCTTTCAAGCTGTGGGCGAGTATAAAATGAATTTAAGCTTCTTTCACAAATTTTTCAACTTAAGCATACTTTATTGTTATATTAAAGTAATAAACAGCTATTTAAAAAGAAACAACAACCCTTTTGTTCGCCATCTCCCAAACAACAGTCCCATTTTCTAAATAAATACTTCTTTTATTCTTCTTTAAAGAACTTATTTTTATGTATGACGACGACTCACTTGTTGCGATTATTATTATTATCTTCATAAAAGGAATTATAAATTTCGCAAACGGCTTTCTTCATAATTTAAAGATCGGAGAGCCCCTTTTAAAGAATTTTTTACAAATATTTCGTTTAGCAAAATAATTACAGGGAAAATTATTTATATTTAAAGGGGACTAACATGGTCATATTTTCATTTTCCTTTAGAAATTAAATATAAGACAATAATGATGATGATTGAATAATTACATTACCTTTGTTATTTAAGTGGAACACAATAACATTCTTTCAATGAGATAATAACATGTTCGGTTTACATATTATGAATGATTGGATACCACAAGTCCACACAAAATCACACGTTGAATCTTGCGAATACAATGCTGGTGATGATGATAATTATATCGCTTTGCGTCAGGTGTTGTAGGTGTACAAATATATTAAACTTAAATTTATTTTCAGCTATTATTCACTCTTAAAGGCAAGTAGGAGGAGAAGAAGATGAAGTAGTTCGTCCCTTTTATAAACAATTCCTTTGTGAACGGATAATAATAAAAAATCAATTTTACTTTCACAACCAAAAACGAAATTTAAAAATTTACAACTCAATACATTTATTGCAACCCGTTTTATCTGTATTTAACATTTCAAATGTAATGTTGTTTGACGTGCAACAACAGTTTAACAAATTGGAGAGGAATTTCCTTTTAAATTAAGCCTGAAATGTGACAATTTAGGGGGATTTTCTCATTTGATGAAAGAAATGGATCATCAGGGATTATCAGTAAAGAAGTGAATTTATTGTTGTAAGAAATATAAAAATCCTGAAATAGATGAAAGGATTTTTATTGTTTAACTGAAAAACTTTCCCAACATGGTAAGACTGTCATGTTCCTACTTTTCAAACTTTTTATCGAGTAAGATTTTGCAAGAGGAAGATGAAAATATATAAATACAAAATTGGAACGAATCGATTGAATAAAAATGGTAACATAATACCTTGATGTCTTCCCTATAAACAAATGAATAAATATTAGAGAGAAGAAGGGAAGGAGCCATCATGATTAGCTCATCTCATAGCACAGCTAACTTTAATAAATAATAATGAAGTTACTTTTGCAACTGACATGGATTAAAACTTATTACTGTAATTATTATCCTCTGAATGTTACGTAATAGAAAATGGAAAGAATATAACTATTCATTAAAATTTTAAATATATTCTCTCGTCAACGTGAACTAGTTCAAACACAGTTGATACTTAATACTTATATAGAGAAGACATTTAATTAAAATCCCTTTCTCTTTGTCTGCATTATGCAAATGAATCCACCTATTATGTCAACAGCAAAACATTTTATAAAAAACAAATGCAGACGTAAGCATATCCACTTTTGTCCAAAAGATTGAAAATGTTTAGGCAAGGAATAAAAGGATTTCTCAGCTTGCCCCAAATTTGTTGAAGAAAGCCCTCATGATTATCCCAGTTCATTCACTCTTATAAAAAAATCAGGATCAGTATCCGCCATCGGTTTCTCGAGAAAAACGAAAAAATAAAAATTTCTCTACCTAAATATAAGTATTTAACTACTCCCATTGTATCTGTTTACTTCGTACTTGCATCTTTCCTGCAGTTGTCGTATGTTGTGTGGTTAGTTGCAGTTGGTGATCCCCTAACTCCTCGCACACATCGACATTCGACATCTCGCATAATCCTTTCAAAATTGTACATGACTTACATGGAGGTCTTACATCAACTAAATATTTTACGACTTTGTCTAGCAAGCACATAGAAAACAGACAGAGAAACAGCGAAAGGGAATAAAAGAAAAATAGTGGATTAAGATCAACAACTATCATCTAAGGTTTTTTCTATATCTAGAGCAGAATATTATGGGGTTGCTGAAGATGACATCGAAAATAGTAAAAGACATGCGCTCATTGCAAAAAATAGAGGAGAACACAACATTAGGTGTATATCTTCTTCTTTGCTCCTCTTCCTTTTCTTTCCTTTCTCTTTCGAACCCTTTTCACTGTGTAAATTCTTTTATCATCTTTGGATTTTGTCGGCTCGTCGGCAACACACAATTGAGGCCGACGAGGGCAAAAATCATGGTTCGGGTTCAGTTCTAAAAGTAACTTCATAAAAACAATTCGGCAAATACATCGAAATGCTGTCGATATACGGGTTATCATAAAAACGTGTACAGTTACTAACTTTACTACCGATTCTTTAGCTTTTGTGGTCAAAAGCAGAAGAAAAAATACTAGGATGACAAATGAACGTTCATTGTCAAGGTATGAAAATAGGAGGGTAAATTTTGACACTTTCTTTACCCTTAGAACACAGTCTTTTCTGTTGGCTTCATAAGCATTGTCAACGCAGTGGGAAACGTCACGCTCTAGGAAAAACTTCACCTGTAAGACCTTTAAGATGTATTGTGGAATAATATGTTAAAAATTGAAAGGACAGCTGAGGTTGGAATTAAAACTTGCAAAAATATAATTACTTCTGAAACCAAGATTGGTTCAAATAAATTAAGCAGGTTTTCTAATAAAGTCAACTGTGTGAAATTGGTAATATTACCATTATTGCCAAATTTTAGCTTATACGTTCAACCAATATGTCAACATACTTTATGTTAAACAGATATTTTCATACTGTCATTGATAATAGAGAATCTACTGTCTCTCTTTATATGATTATTATTATTGCATATTATCATTTTTATAATATGAAGTCGGATTACACAACTCCTTTTTTACTACTCACTTGCCACAATAAATTTAAGCTGTGTGGTAGAAAGAGAGTGATTTTATTGGAGATGATGAAGGAATAAAAATGGAATGAACAGAAGAAAGGCTAAGTTCATTTTATCATCATTATCATTCCATTTTACTTATTTCAACTGTTAATTCCACCAGTCTAACCAAACTATAGTTTGTATACTTTTATTCAACATCATCGTAGCAGTCATCATCCCCCATCACTGCATTTTCTGTAAACTGTAAACATTCATTTTTATTTCTTTTCTTTCCACTGGTTTGCAATAATCTGACAAATATTTTATTTGACTTTTGCAATCCAATCCGATTCAAAAAAGAGCAAATATAAAATATTTAATCTTTTTGGCTGGTGGTATTGTTGTGGGGATTGTGATATGTCATCTTGTTTAATGAACAAGAGAACTTATCTTTTGCCATTTTTCTTATACCTCTTTTTTATTTACCTTACTACGATCGTTTCTACGATTGTCGACCTTTATGAATTAAATTGATATTTGACTTTTAGACTAGTTCCCCATCTTGCACTGTTTTGATTAAAATCCTCAGTTGTCTTCCTTTCTGTGTGATATTATTTACTTATCAAAATACGAAATGGAAAAAGTGAATTTTATAATACAAACTCTTGAAATTCATTGTTTGTTCGTTTCACTTCTTATCTTTCTCATTTTGTAAATTTGACACTGCAGGGTATAAAATATGGTGGAGTCAGTGATAGAGTGAAAGAAAAGGATGATATAAGAATAGTACTTATTACATAACCTAGTCCACTTTAATTTACTACGTCAACGATATTTTCACTGAATGGAAAAGATTCAACAGCAGCAGCATCTGCAGCCTGCTGCATTGAAGATCTTTCTCTTTTTAAAGCTAATCATACGTAATAATAATGATAATATCATGTGTAATCATAACATGACGACGACGATGACGGTAAATAGATGCAGAAATTAAGTAGGTCTGCGGGAGACATCTGATAAATCTGCTGAGGAATTTCATTTATTATTATGACAGAGCAAATAGGAGGAGGAGCAGCAAGGAACGGAGTATGGAGAGATGAAGACGAAGCCCCACTACTTTACAATCTTCTTACACATTTAACAATATTTAGCAAAGTCATTTTTATCACCAATGCAAAAAATTAAAATCAAAATGTTTTGAATTTAATTAGAATGTTTGCATTTTATATTTTCAAAATAATTAAAAAGAGTTCTCCTGCGAAGAAGAAAGAATAAATTGAATTTCGTTACATTTGAATTGTTAAGGAGTTGGTCCTGCTGCACCAATTTTTATTTATTTAGTTCACCCAGGGGCAAATTCATTCAAACAGAAAGACAGTTAAAGAGAGAGAGAGATGTTCAACAGTTCAGCCTAGTTTGGTTCGTCAATCAATTATTATTTTATGTTTTATAATTGTTTTCACACAATTTGCTGTCATTGGCACAATTTTCGCTGTACAAACAAAGGCCCGTCATTATTATTGCAATTATTAAGTATTATCATCGTTACTTATTCTCCATCATCGTCATAAACAACAACCTCAACAACATTAGCGTCATGTTTTATCAAACTAAAAGAAAATCATGCTACAAACTGCAAACACGAGAAAATATTCATGTTTGTTATATAATCTTAAAGTAGACAAAACCCCAATCCATTTTTACTAAAAAGAGCTTTAAATTATTTCTTTCTCTCTCTCACAGGTAAAAGATGATTCATGATGGCATGCCAGAGTAACATTGGCTTAGCCACAACTCACAAACTTCACTTTTATCTTGTTGCTGCTGCCGTAACCTTTTTTTTACTATTCATCCGATCATCATCATTATCATCATATTAACAATACTTTATTTGCCTTCTCGTCATTGTCTCGTACTTCACGCTTAAGAAGGGCCATTGTTGACCATTCATCCCCCTTTTTCCTTTGCTTGCTGCTGCTCTTGTAACAATTGTTGTGGTTGTTCTATTACTAAATTCTCTTTCAAACAAATTATGAACTGTCCCTCAAAGAAAAATGTCTTTCGTATGAATATTGTTAAAAACTTAATATGTAAGTATTATATAAAGCAAGGACATGCTACCACCGTCCCTTTGTTCTTCTTTCTCCCTTTTTATTCTCTTTCACTCCATTTTCTTATTTATTAAGCATTATGCAATATTTGAATAAATAATGTAATGTGCAATGCAACAAGGTAATTGTTAAAAAGAAACCTTTTTATTAGAAAAAATGCCGACTAACTGTGATTTGGCAATGTTTAGAAAAAACTATGCGAATTCAGTAGCAGAATCGACACAATTCATAAAACTCTTCAACCCTTGCAAACATTTTTTCATATCGTTTTTTCTTGTTTCTTCTACTTGTTTAGCATGAAAGTCGTGATACTTTGGCTTGTTCTTGATCCCTCAGCAAACGGGAATAGCAAAAAAATCAGAAGGAAGAATAGAATAAAAAATGAATTTGGTCTAATATTACCCCCATCGCATTCTTTATCAAAGCTCAAGTCAAATCAATTTATTAACTTCTTTATGTTCTTTCTTTTCTTCTCGACATTGCACATCAATTTGCAGATTTTGCTACTGCTGTGCTCACTGATCACGTTGCTGCTGTTTCAGCTTTTCTAATCATCAAATAATCAGTTTTCTTCACAGTTCAATCGATGGTCAGCAAAATTCACGGTTTGGCATTGCATTGTCGACTTTTCAAATTCCAAGTTAAGTTCAGAAAATATGAGTTTATGGCTCTTCCTCTTTGGTTTTGAACAAGATTTTTAAATGGTAATTTTAATGATGAGTTCAATGAGTTGCATTTTGTTAGGAAAAAAATATAAATTTTGCTGACTTTTTTTTGGCGCAATGCGCTCGACATTGGACGTTAGCAGTAAAAAATGCAAAAACCATTTTATACTCATAACTTCATTTATTAACCAGTCATTTAATTATCACGATTTGGTGGTACTGAAACCAAATTATTGATCCTTGGCTGAAAAAAATTACATTTCGTGAGTTGTCAGATGAGGGGCTACCAGCATCACATAGCAAGAGCAGCGAAAGGAATATCCATGCCAAGTCGATATAGTCTGTACACCGACAGAGCAACTTTAATATTTCCCTGTCGTGTTGCTTTGCACACATTTTTACCTAAACCAATCTTGCGATTAGCTCCATTCCATGGTGGTGGTAGCGGCTCAAACACAGAATCAATGAACAATCATGCATGCATACCTGCTTTAATTACTCCAATTTTCATCAATTAACTTGAAACCATGAATTGAGAAATGGATAAAAATACAAAAAGTGGAGTTTTTCAGTAAAAACAAGTATGCGTATTATATTCCTTCTTTGCGTTTTCTTGACTGAAAATTACAAATTAAATGCAAAAGTGGCAATTACATTGTGAGATAAAAAAAATAAATCAAGCTTTTTGCCGATTGTGTTTTTAACGTGAATGCTGCACATATTTGAGAAAAAATTGTGAATTATTACAAAAGAGAAGGAAGCAACTTAGGGTTTGTAGACACAATGTCATACATTTTAATTACTTATCCATTAGTCACCATCGTCAATAATAATTAGGAACTACGGCAAAGGCACCATAATCTATTAGAATAATGTAAAGATAATAACAAATATTTTTGCAATGAAGAAGCAAAGTATTAACTTTGTACTTTTCCAATCAGTCTTCTTGAATTTATTTCTTCTATTGTCTTCCTTGCTTAATTCTTAATTGGCAATTATAGTAGCAAGTAGAATAATTTATAGCATAAATTTATTCTGCAAAAATCATAAATGTTCATTTGTAATACTCTTTGTTCATATTTTGTAAACTCTGAACCCGTCCAACTATAAAATCAGGCTAGTTTTACTTTACAAATGGTCATAAAGAAAACTATCCTGAAAGTCAAAAGTGAATCTACGAAGAATCCAAAAGTAGACTACCAAGATGAATTTACTTTGCCAAAATAATGAATAATTTTAGGTAATCTCACTTTCCATGAATAATATTTTGAACATCATATCACCATCGACCATCGTAAAAGTAACTTGTTGGTTTGACATAATCATAGCCACGTCTATTTTTAACAGTGTTTTACACGGTTTAATACATTTGCGGGGAAGCAGTAGCAGTTGGACAGTAACGTAACAACATATTTTATTGCAATTTCAGCTTAATTTACATTTTCGTACATAACTTATTTTTTATTGTTATAAATTACGTTTCTCTCCCTGCACTCCTGATGCAGCTCCTCAGGTTGCAACCTCTCTGTTTGAACAAGCAAATGAATTTTTATGAGGATGATCTGCTCATGAATGGTCATATTTTATTATTACATATTTTGGAAGAGGCAAGATCAGGAGCAGGGAGCAATATACTTAATAGAGAAACCAAACTGGACGCATTTTTATTTAGTTGCCATTTATGGAAAATAAATTCAAGTGAGGTATTCTCTTGTAGGCCAGCATCAGCGCAGCAACATCTTCATTAATAAATACAAAATAATATTTATTTTATTAATGAATAAAATAACATTTTATGAATGCCGATGAGATTTTGTTTACAGCAAGAGACAACCCAAAAAAAACTACAGCTTTGATAATAAAGAAATGAACGAGGGATGTTATAAAAATATTTCCTCTAAAATATTTATTGCTCTATTGGATTACACTACATTCTTGCTCTGTACTTCCCTCTCCACATCAGAGTTTTTCTAAACGGCCAATCAGAAGTGTTTAAGGGAATGTGTAAAGATTTCCAAGAAGCCTATGATGAGTTTTAGCGTGAAGGCTAAAAGTATATCTCAACGGTTCTATTTATTTCATGCAAGATTATTAATATTTCTATCAAGAGCAGAATGAAAAGAGATTCGATTAAGTGAAGAATAAACAACAATCTGTTTATAGTTTTTTTGACGTTGGTTGTTGGTCAACGCTGTTGATTAAATAAGAAAGGAGTCTCGTCATTCGTCGGCATCCACAATTTGCATCATCATAGCCAATTTTTGACGACAAAATTCCTCTTCTTCAGGAATAAATGTTTTGAATAAGCTCGCCAATCATATTTCACAGAATGAGAATGATTCAGCAACAGCCCTTTTTATAATTTTTTGAAAGAAGGCAGTTTTTGGCGCTTGCCTTGAAGAAATATCCTTTTCATAAAGAGCCATTGTTTTAAAATGGAATCTGTTCATTCATTAATCATATTGTGGGCTCTTTTCTTCTCCCTGTCAATGTTTTTGCACTTTTTAAAATCTCCTTTCAAAAATGTTTATAGCTTAAACCATTGCAAATTAAAATGCTATTAAATTTTTGTGTAATTAATGACTGCCGTTTTACCACATTACCCCAATTTTATTGTTTATTCAGAAAACAAAATGTGATGAGTAAAAAAAGGACCTTAGCTCATCATCGTGTTGAAACAATGCATATTATTTTCTGTTTATTTGAGGTACCTTCGAAGGTACAAAAGTCAAAGGATTAGG
>JAANSO010000270.1:0-49590 GCA_036507315.1 Lepidocyrtus fimetarius
ACACTACATGTATATCAGGCATGAACTTCCAAAAATCAAAAAAGCAAAAAACCTGCTTTTTTGCTTTAAAGCAATAAGCAGGAAATTTTTTCAAAAAGCGCTTTTTTTCGAACACTGGTAATTCCCATCATCATCCTCGTCATCATTATTTTTCTTTTTTCTTCAAGTAGGCTAAATCTTGTTTGCTCATCTCTGTATCGTGATCATCATTGATCAACAACAGAACCAACTGCAAATGTACCCGTCATTTCACTTTATCAATTATATTCTTAAAAAAGTAAAGAGCAGTTAGAAAGACAGAATTTTATGTTTTTGGCAAAACAGGAAATAAAAATGTTTGATATACTATATAGGGGCAATGTGCGATAGCTCGCATTTGGCTTTTAACCGACCTTTCATCTGCAAAGTTGTCCTTTTGCAATTTTTCTTACCTAATAATAAGTAAGTTTCAATTTTGGATTAACTCATTGAGTTTTTTCAGAAAAATTTTCTTCAAAACTGAAGACTGTGACGAATGTTTTCATACATTTTAACAAATGTCAAATTACATGGCTCACAAAACTCACGCAACAACATCCCTCACAAAATTCGTTAATCCCTTGTAATCTTGAGCGGCATCTCTTCACTCTCCTTCACAATCTAAACTTCTTTTGGAATTAGCCAAGCCAGGCAATAATTTAACAACTTTTTCTCAGTCCCAACAACAAAGGGCAATAACAAATTGGCTGTTGATTGTTAAGTTATTATATACTCCTCGCTCAGCTCCGTGCCTCGTCCCTTTTTTGTTATCACCAGCTCATTTGTTTAAATTAGTCAATGAGCGGTGACCGATCGGATTCCCAGCCGCTGCTTTTCTTTTCGCTCATGCATAAATTCTTTTGGGAAATTTACGCAAGTGGAAATATTTCTATGATGTAGATTTTTTTCTTTTTCAGCAATATTTTTGTTTTGTAGAAGAAGGCCAAAATATGATTTTTAATTTTGCTTCCCTTTCTTCCTCAAAAGAGCGTTCCTTGTATATCAATACAATTCATTTTTTCTTGTGCTTTTGGGCAATTCATTATGGCGAACTGTCCTTATTTGCCCAACATGAGATATAGATGGCTATTGAACCATGCACACTTTTTCGGTCATTCATGTCAAACAAAGTTTAAACTTGGGATCGCAATAGGAGATGAAAAAGAATCTGAGGGAGTTTTTACTGAGAAAATAAATTAGAAAATGGGATGATATCTCAATTAGAAATTTAAGGTATACATGACCGTCTTTTGTTTACACCTTGTATTTTCGGTTCCTGAATAGATCTGAACATAGACATAGGTTGTGTTCAGTGTGAACGAGCATTGTTCTGGTTGTGGTTGCGCAGTTGTTATTTCGTATTTACGGTTGATTACATTTTGAGGACCGTACAAGGAAATAATTGCAGAACTCATTTTTTTTGGATAGATTGTATATTTGGAACGGATATTGCCTTAATGTTATTTCAGATAGCCCAGTAAATTGTTACTTGTAGTAATGTTTCTATCTAGACAGGGTAGGGAATATGCATAGATTTCATGCACTTGAACATAATTGAAAATTTTAATACTATGAATTTCATCAGATCAGTTTATAGAATACAAAACAAGACTTATAGTTTCAAATTAAGTGTTTTACTGCAATATTTGCCCAAGTATCCCAACTAATTATTTTGTGCAGGACAGAAATTAATATTAACGTGGAGAAGTAGAGAACATACACGAAGAAGATTGTTCATCTTCCTGGTTAAATCAAAGATGGGTATGCGGACGTTTGCAGAAAGGGTTCTCTATTACTGTAAAATGGAAAGTAAACAAGAAAAGTTGTTTGGAATTGTTAAAACTGTCAGGAAATGAGTGATTCATGAAAAAGGAAAAGTGTCTTTGAAATTTGAACAAAGTTGGAATGATATTTTTTTTATAAAATGCACATTTTTTATAAATAAATATAACGGCTACTTGAACATTTCATTGTGTAGAGAAGAATAATGAAAGAGAAATTAAGGTTTCTGTAGCTTTTCCATGCTATTTCTTTATAATCTTTTCAAGAGGTTGTAGTAAAAACGTTACATAAATCCAGTAGAATACCTTCTTGAAAAGTCTGAAGTTTTTAAGAAGGAAATTGTTGTTGAAATGACCAACCAATTTATATTGTACAAAGTAGTTTTATAATAATAGCTATCATCATGTTTACTTATTTGCCTACTTAATGATAAGGAGGGTACGGCTAAGGTCAGTCAAGTGGAAATAAGAATATCATTCATTGAACATTTCTGTACAATATTGAATATAAAAACTTTAACATGCATTAAAGTCTTAACGTTTACTCTATTTTTATTCGTTTTAGAAATCCTACCATGGATCGTATACCTACCATGGTTTAGTAAATGACAATGTTCAATTTAATGGTTGCTACGATTGTACAAAGTTTACTATAACATTTTCCTAAAACATCCTTTCAATCTATAACCCATTCAAATAAGAGTTTACAAAGTACGATTCCCTTCACTTCCAAGAAAGTAAATTATATCTTGACAAGGTTTCACCTGACACTTGATGCTAAAATCCAAAGTATTTTCCTTTTCCGGTAATAATATAATCATAGAGAAAAGGGTTCATCAAGAACTAAACCGTTCACCAAGTAAAGACGAAATATCTGTGGTTGACGTTCAATACAGTGACTGTCAAGAAAATTCATGAAAAGGATAAAGAATTGAAAGGATCAGTAAGATTGAGAGCTTATCATTTACCTCTACTTGGAAAATGTTATTATGTATAGACCTGATTCAAAACAGTTTCAGGAAAATCCAAAATATTGTAAACTAAAATATCTACTTATCAAATTGATCCCTCGTATATTTTTGATAAACATCAAAACCACGCCCCATTTTCAACGTTGAAATCAATCATTGTTCCCGTTTTGGTTGATTTATACAACACTCAAAACAAGCCAACTTGTGGAAATGTTTGAAAGAAATCAGCTCATTTTTCATTGACTGGGATCCTTATTTAGAAAAGGGCTCTTAGTATAACATAAGCAGCAGGCGTCAACCAGAAAGAAGGGAAGAAGAGGCTGCTACTGCTTTATTGACTTGTCACAGCATTATTTTTTCTACGCAGGAAAAACGGGAGTGATACACGAGCACGAGCTTTTGACAAACAAGGATCAACAATTCAACCCCCACAATACCAATAAAATGAAACGATGATGATGACGCTGTCACTATTTTTAAATGACACGAAATATGACAAACCTATTTGCATTTTCTCAGTAATTATTACACTGAAAATGAGATGTTCTTGTTGAAATCTTTGGAACATTGACAACTTTGGAAAGGGATGTTGGCAATGATGACTCCAGTTAAAAGATGCTTCCGTGCAAGGGTAACTAATGAAAGAAATAAGGCACTGAAAACTCAATTGAGATAAAAGCAAAGACAGATTTCATAACGCATTTTGGATAAAAGGATCTTTTAAAAATACGACTACAATACGATGTTCATAATTTTAAAGCAGGAACTAAATAAGAACAGGATCGAATTAAAAGGAAAAACAAAGATAGTCACTCCTTTCAAGGAGACTATACCGTCTGTATGCATATAGCTTTCATCAGAAAAAGCCACCTAGTCAAATTGGAGACATGGTCCCAAAAATATGAGACTGGATTGTCAGATTTTAACAATTCGTGTCAGGTTCTGCCTCAAAAGTTTGCCTGCTTGTGTTGATGCTCTGGTAGTGGATTTGTTCAAATTAAAACTGTATGATGACAACAATAAACATGGGGTAAAGAAGAGACGCTTTCTCTCAAATAAAGAGAAGTCTATTCATCTCTATTAAATATTGGAATGGATGATCACCTCTTTTTTCTTTCACTCTCTCATTTCCTCATTCACTCACTTATGCTGAAAAGCTAATAAAGGATACAAAATCCGAACTTTTCTGCTTGAATTGAAGCTTTTTTCGTAATGATTTGATGATGATGCTGATACTGTTCATCAACATCATCAATTTTCACAGTGTGATGATGCGGTGGAAGTGGTAATGATAATGACGATGGCTTTTGTAGTGTACAACGATGATGGTGATGATATGGCTTTGCAGCTTTTGAATAACAAAGAAATTCCTTTCTCTAAACATAAAAGAGTTGTAAAATACAAGCGAATGTAAAATCATCAAAAGTACACTCGCACAAACAGCACCAGACACTCTCTTTCTCCATTGAATCCAATAGTTCACTCATCGCTAATCAAAAAACGGAAGGTGACATAAGAACTGGATAAAAGCTCTTTCTATTTTTTCCAAAAAGGATAATGGTGACAACACCAGCTCAAACAAATATCATCTAGTTTACATATACCCAAATTAATGATGATTATGAATAGAGACATCCCAATCAAGGAGGAGAATTGGAAGAAAAGGGTGAAAAGGAACAGATTTTTTAATTTTTTGTATTTCTTTCTAAATAAAAAGGAAAGAGTTTCACAGGAAAATAAAAATATCTTTGAAAACAGTATGTATGTGCTTCTGGTTGAATTGAATGCTGAATAAAGAAAGTTTCCCATCATCAACAACAACACAACACTTTATAATGGGTTCATTTCATGATGATGATCATAGTGGAGATGAAAGTAACTTTGAGTTCCCTTTCAACTTTTAGAAAAATGGATGAAGTGAGCATTTGTTTCGTTTATGTCACCCATCGTCAACCACGGCCATCACCATATTAAAAAAGATGTGATGCATCCACAATTTCAATTTAAAGTATTCCTAATTTAGACAAAACAGGCTTTCTCTTTTGCAAAGAGGATGATATGTGACTGATAGCTTTCTCGTATTTCTCTAAATCTCTGATCTTTTAAGAATGGAATCAGGTCTGTAAGTATAAAACAGGAAGTTGGAGAGATAATAGCCTTTTACATTACTTAAGCTAAGCTGTACCCTCTCTTCTTTCTTTTATTCATGTTTCATCTTTCTCATAACGGTTGACACCCTCTTCTTTCCCTTTTGTATCCCTCTTTCCGAAACTATCACAACCGTCAACAACTTTGCTTGTGTGGATCCATTATTTATCTATTTCACAGTTTAGGAGAATCTGAATTTAGCTGATATTACTAAATGGGGTTTTGGAGGAGGGTAAATAGAATGATGTCTGAGAACGAATAAGAACACGAAAGGAAAGTAAGGAAATGACAAATGGAGAAAAGAAACGTGTACTATTATCCATTTCCCAAGAAATATTTACGCCGTATTATTCTTTACAATAAAATGAGGATGATATCTTTTCTTGTTATGTCTTTCCGTCTTCGATTTAAAGATATTTGTTCGCAGAGAACGAAGTGTTTCAAATGGCGATGATGATTCTGGCCTAGTCGTTTTACTTTATTTTTGTAAACACAGACGAGTGGTAAACATGACCGTGATAGTGTTGATGAAGGCTCATTCATTGTAAACCCGATTTATTCCATTCTTCAAACGTGAATCTGACAAGCATTTTCACTCAACCTGATAATAATGAAGAGTAGAGAAAAAGAAAGTTGAGTGTGGACGACGTAGGGGAACAAAGAAAAGTGATAAAAGGCGACAGTCTATAATAAAATGAAAAGAAAAGAAAGACGTACATGAATGCAAAAAGAAATCAAATGGAATTTACATGTAATTGTAGAGCCGCTATGGACATTTTAAATATTAGCAGCATTTTGTAATAACGGTGATAAGACGGTCTTTTTTAATACCCTTTGAAAACCTCATTAACAAAATTAGCAGCGAATAACTTTCTATGTATCTGTTTGAACATTCTTTGTCTTGCAGTCATCTAAAATTCTAACTGGAAGCTGCTTACAAAATTAGAATATCATTTTGTGTGGATTAAATCGACCATTTTAATACTTTTCTCACCTCCTTGTTCACTCAACTATATTTTGGCACGGTGTCATCTCACTTTTCAAAAATTAATAACGTGTGGATGATACGATGTAGTAGTTCTCCATTTTTATCAGACAAAAGCACATGAATATACAACTATATAGTTTCCTATTCAAATCAAAGACTTTTTCACTAAACATGAGTTTTGGAGAAAAGTAAAATTCAAATGCTCAACTTCGCCCTTTCCCATCAGTTTTACTCTCTAAAATGATGTATTTCTCAGTGGCTTTTAGTGCTGTGCATTTACTATATGTATCATGCCATGGGAAATTATGGAAAAGGTATGATGAAGTTGAGGGAGAGAATTGGAAAAGAGGAAATCGATGTGATCACAATGAATTTCACGCATTGACACCTCCATTTAAACGAGAAAACTTTCAATCCCAAAATATAATAATATTCTTCCTGATTCCTTCCCTTTTTACCTTTCACCTCCTTCTCCATTCAGCTGCAAATAACAAGCTTTTCTATGAACTCTATAACTCTCTTCTCTCTCTCTGAGTTTCAGACTGAATGGAGAAAGGGAGAATGAATGAAGTTTGTGAAATCTTAAGCTGAAATGTTTTTGCTGTTGTTGTTGTTATGTGGAAGCGAGGAAAGGAAGACGTAAACATTATTGGTGGTGGTGATTTGGCTGAGAGAAGGAAAAAGTAAGTTATTATGGGAAAATGACAAACAAGTTTCAGACTGGTTCATACAGAATATGAAACTTTTCAGTCCTTTATGAAAACTAGTTTGTAAGCTGCGTTTTTTTGCCACGTGTTTTTATACAACTGAGCAGTTAATAACAATAAAATAAAAAGATACAAAAAAGTATGTAAATACGGGTAGAAAGGATTTTGTTGAAATTTTAGCTCGTCTCCGAGTAAAGAAACACTTTGTTGTTTAAAAATTAAAACTTGTATGACATAAGTTTTTAATAATACATTGAGGTAAAACAAATGGATTAGCACTTCATTAGTTATAGTAAAGAAACAAAGGGAGTAATTGGAAAAAAGTATACCTCACTAGCATTTATCTTAAAATTAAGTTTAGTAATAAATAGCACCATAGTAAACAAAAATTAATTTAAAGTAAAGATTTTCTTGAATTAAAATTTATCAATGGTTAATGCACCAAGATCGACAAATGATCAGTATTTAATTGAAACAAAACGAGCTCTGTTTATTTGTTTTTATGTACTTGTCACCCAATCATGCACTGTACTTTCTATTAATTCCTTAATCCTGTTGGAAATTATGTAAAACTTTAGAGCAAATAATCTGTCAAATTATAAAATCTGCTAATCTATTTCAATTCATTTCATCCATGTCAACCACAAAAATAACGCATCACATAAAAACTCGCAATTGTTGAATTAGAGCAAGGTCACCCTCTCCCACAAAACTTGTCATATTAAGCTGTCATATTCATTTAGACATACTTTTCTAATCCTATTGCATGCAACCAACTAAATATGATTGGCCTGTTGTGTTTGCAATTCATCTTAATTTCAATTTGCATTTCATTTAGAAGAAAATGAGTTTCTGAATTTTCCAAATAGTTGTAATCCCCATGCCCAATCACTAGCATATAATTTCATTTTATGCCGTTTAACACATTTCTGATGAAACTGCTGATCGCACGTGCTTAACAAGGAAAGATTTTTAAAAATAGATGCTTCCAAGTAGATGATATTATGGATCATATTTCTCCGTGATTAACATTATTTCAATATGGTGATAAAAATCCCAGAATTTAAGCACATGAAGCATCAAAATAGCTTTTTCAGATCATCAATAATTTCCTGATATTAATGTTTCCTATATACATTTTCTCTGAATAAACAATGACCATGAGATCAGAGACATTTTGCACCTACGCAGATTCTGTAGATTCTCATTTCCGAAATATTCCTACATTCAACATTGTGTGTATCAAAAATAGCCGTATTAAAAGATTTGCTAAGAAAATTTACATCGGTCAATTGTTAAGAACCTACCAAGAAATTTAAGTAATCTTTAGTCAAGGTTTACAAGGATAAGAGATTTTTAGAATTGCACATGGAAAGTATTTTGTGAATAACTCAGGCAGTGTGCCACGAATTTTTTTTATAAAAAGAATTGCGTATGTGTTACTATTAGTATAGCAATTGATAATAAAAATACAGATTTTCTAAATCTTCTTGAGCTTGTAGCCCTGTTTAGGCTAAACCAAAATCGAATAATAAAAGGAAGGTTCACATTGTTACCTATATTTTTACATGTTTTTTGAAGTAACTATATGATGTATTAGTTCAGCTTGTTCGTTTTTATGAGAAGTGGTATAATAGGAAAAGAGACAAGTATAATCCCTATTAATACGCTTGTAAAATGGTTAAGGATGTGTCCGTAGGGGCACAACGATACGCCGAATTTGTTACAAATTGTTAGCTAGTAGGTTATAAGTACATAGATAGACGAGCGTTATTGAACGATTTTCTCTCTATTTTGTAGGATTTGGTAATGCTGATTATTACATGGGGATGGTGATGGTCACGATAAAGAATGGATCATTGTAATGCACATATATTTACAATGTTGCTCATTCATTGTTTGACATGAACTCCCTGTTTCCTTGTTTGATGGGTTAATGCCGTATTTTCTGAAATAATGTGTGCGTCTCTAATGCATTGCTGAATTTCCACGAACTTCAAGGGTACAAAGCAGTAATGAAAATCAATTATGCTAAATACATCTGCTTTATTATGAATTTATGATAAAAATTATCATTCACGAGTTTCGGAAGTCCAAAAATTGAAACAAACGCGGGTGTACAATTTAAGTAAATACGGTAAGGATAGTATGAAAGAGAAATATGTTTATCAGTTATGAATTATGATGACAATGTATAAACGATGAATGTAGAATGAAATGCTTGTCTGTAGTTGCCTCCGAGTGTATTTGTTCTCTGGATGAAATGCGGGTAATCTTGTTAACTCTTGACAAAAGCCATGACATTTTATAAAGGGATTTAGAGGATTACACAAGAAATGGAGGATTATTTAAATGATAATTACGAGAAGGAGGAGGAGAGAATGAGGAAAACATGCCGATAAACAATTTGTCTTGTCAATCATACTATTCATTTTTTTGTGATATATGTAAGTAATAATGGGCAAAAATGTAACAAACTGCTACGCAAATAATTTTATGATGATGACTGGGAAGATTGAAATTATTTTGAAGACTAAAATTGACATTGACAAAGTTTTTTCCTTGTGGATTGATTTATAGCGTAGGCAGAGAGTCCATCTGCAAAAATGCTTTATCCGACCTTGTAAGACGAATCAATGAAAGACAATAGATAAAAGTTTAAAATTAATTTGAAATGTTATTTATTTTTCAAATAATGAAACACACGTGCGATTTAATAGTAAATCACTACCAACACGACACAAAGTGTTAATGATAATGTTGAATTTGAGTAACTATTATTTTTAACAATAGTTCTTAATATTTCTGTTTCCTTATGACTACCTTCAAATCACAAATATAATTTTATGATAATGCCAAGGACTCATTATATACATTAGAATCTGGCATTCGAATATACTTTTTAACATTTAATATTTTTTACTACTACAAAACAAAACTGTCTTAAATGCCATTTGAATAGTAATAATTTTGATAATCACCAAAGTAATATGTAAATTTTTAATTGTTTGTAGTACACAACGCATAAAACTAAAATCTGAACTTTATTATTTGAGAAAAATGTAATTATATAATGACGAGAACCAAGAAAAATAATTTTAATTGTAGGTAACAATTTTATACCATTTTTGTTAAAGATTCCTTTCATAATTAACGGTTATAACGATTTGTTATCAACTATTTTAAACATTACTTATGCTAAGGATTATTCCAAGTTACATAATAAAAGTTTTATGTAGGAATACACAATAATTATGACAATAAGTCAAACGTTAACTCTTTGAAAATGGAACTAATAAACGGAAAGTATAAATCACATCGTTAGCATACTACCGATTAGTAAATACTTAACTAACAAATACGATTTGACGTGAATAGTTAACACCTAAGTTTAGTTGTGTTTTAAACCTATGTAATTTATGCTACATGTAGTAATATAGTAGCAACAACAATAACGGTAAAGTACTTTGCTTGTGAAACAGCAGCAAAGTATTAAATGATGAAATAGTAACTTTTATGGTGACGATAATCTAAGTAATTATTACTAACTATTAAATTATTATCTAATATCAGAAGATAAAGTACTGAAAAAAGTTTTCTATACGTACTTATGTTTAATGTAGCACACAATCAGTATTTTTTGTTTCTGTACAAATTGCAATAACTTTTTTTCTTTTACCTTAGCAGCTTTCTTTGTAATGATCTATCCTATTGTTCGATACCAATAAAGCCTAATAAAATGTTAAATTGGATTAGAGCAAGTTTAACTTGGCAAAATTGTTCTGATGCATGGGATGATGATGGTGTGGATGGTGGTGATGAGCTGCCGCATTGATATGTGACTGGGGTAGGACAAATGGATTGATGAAGGGAGGATTGTGACCGGAATTATTATTATGATTTAGATGATGATGTTGAAGAGCAGCAGCGGCTGCGGCAGCAATGGTAGGAGAGAAATGATGAGGCGATACTGATGAATTTGGGGAGTGGGGTCGATGATGAGGTGGAGGAGGATGAGGATGTTGCTGATGATGATGATTTGAAGGAAGCTGAAGATGTTGCTGAGACATTTGCTGTTGTGGAGGAATATGATGATGGAAATTAAAAGGGGAAGTGTGAGGAGGGAGCGTAAGACCCGGTCGAATGCTGTCACTGCTTCCACTTCCTCTATTGTTGTTATTACTCGAAGTATTGTTGTTGGAATTAGCACTGGTTGAATTATTGTTATTAGAAGTGTTGACGTGACTTCCAGGAGAAACGCTGGAACATAACCGGTCGGACATGAGGTGTCCTCCTGCTGTACTTCCTGCTCCAGAAGAGGAATTGGGAGAGTTCATACTATCCCTGCTGCTATTACTGCTGACAGGTCCACTTGGGGTACTTCCTGAATGATGGTGATGATGGTGGTGGTGACCACTCCCATCATGTAGCTTTCTCATGTGCTTTTTCAGATCAAAATTTCTACAAAATCCTTTCCCACATGATTTGCAAGTAAAGGGCTTCTTGTCATTGTGGGTGTGCATGTGAAAAGTCAAATTGTAAATTTGATGGAAAGCTTTATTGCAAATGTTGCACTTGAAAGCTTTCTCTCCGCTGTGAGTTAACTTGTGATTCTTGTAGTTTCCTTTTTGATGGAAACCTTTCCCACAAAATTCGCAAACGAAAGGTTTGTACCCGTCGTGGATCCGAATGTGAGTGTTTAAAGTGGAGCTTCGATTGAATGCCTTCCCACATGTTTGACATTTATGGGGTTTCTCCGAAGTGTGAATGATTTTATGACGGCAGAGGGTTGAGGCTTGCCGGAAGCCTTTACCGCACACTTTACAAATGAATGGGCGAGCTCCCGTATGTACTGGCATGTGGCGCGTCAGATTATAGTGAGCGTTGAAAACTTTCCCACATTCCGGGCAAGTGAATGATTTATTTCCCTTTCCGTTGCTGCCGTTACTCCCGTTACTATTGTTACTTCCATCGTTAGGCGAAGGGAATAGATTTGGAATGGAAGAGCTGCTCATGTTTGCATTCGTATTGTTATTATTTGCTTCCATCATTAACAATGTGGCAGGTGGCGAGGAAGAAGCAGAGATTCTGTTACTTTCACTATTCTTATTATTGTTATTCTTCTGATTATTATTATTTATTTGCAAATCCAACACGTTTCCATTGAGATGGTGAAAGGATGACGCATCCAATGACGTAACTTTGTTTACCGTTCCACTCAACAATGATGGGAGTCCTAGCGGGAGGGTGGTGGAATTGGGTGAGAGTTGATTTGAGTAGTTGATCACTGCTTGATTAGATGTGGGAACGTTTAAACGGGATGAAATTGATTTCTGAGGTTGATTTTGATGATGGTGATGATGACTATGAAGATTGTGTGAATTAATAGAACCATTATTTCCCCCTTTCCCATTACTACCACCACTGCTGTTATTTACTCCCCCTCCAAACAGTAAACTACTTCCAAAACCTCTCCCTCCACCACTGGATGATGATGATATAGATGATTTGGTTTTTGTGGGTGAAGAAGAAGAAGAAATCCTTACTGAATTTGACAATTGTTGTTGAACTGAGCCCAATCTATGTCGGAAATCATCATTTGTTCCAATAGAAGCCGTCGAACTAGCTTTTCGATTAGGAACTACATTATTATTATGATTATTACTATTGTTACTACTGGTATTACTACTCCGAGAATTAAACATAGGATCAGCAAGTAAAGGATAGCGATGCAATCCAGGAAACTGCCTAAGGTAAGATGACATTTGAGGATGATGTGGATTATGGTGAAGGTCAATAGCGCCATGTTGTTGTGGATGTTGTTGGTGTTTTGCAACAGCATTTAAATAATTCGTTGCGTAAACACTTGGTGAGAATCCGGAAGCCGCAGCAGCCGCTGCTAAATAATGTGATGGGGTTGCAGTAGGAGTTGAGTTTGAAGCTGCAGCAGCAGCAGCGGCCGCGGCGGCAGCGGCAGCAGCAGGATTAAAGTACAGGAAGGGATAGTACCGTAGCAGATCTGAGGTTATCAGCCTCTCTCTTAAAGCTGCGGCTGCAGCAGCACCAGAACCACTGTCTGAAATGACTTGAGGTGGCGGCAACGTTGGAGCTACTCCTGCCGCCGTTGTAGTGGACGAAGAAGATAAAGAAGTTGATGTTAATGGAACGTATTTTCTAAAAGCGGACTCTTGCTTCTCCTCCTCCTCTTCTTCTTCTTCCACTTCATCTACATCAATCGTCGTTGTCATTCTGTCATCATCATCATCGTTATCATTGGAGTAAACATCGGGACGATCAGAGATGATGTCAAGTGTCACATCCGGTTTATTTACTCTTCGCTCAAAAGACTCGTTCCCTTTCCTGCTACTGGCGCTCCTCTTATTATTATTTGACTTTTCTTCCAAACGATTGTGAAGATTCACCGGCGAAGAGGGTAATGGGGAGAAGGATCTATTGTCTGTGGTGTTGCTGCTACCGGTTTCTGTCAATTTCACTCCTTCCTCTTCTTTCTCTTTATCATTCTCAACTTCTGCTTCCCTTTCTCCCGTACATTCTTCTTCCCCTGTTTGATTAGAATTGTTGCGGTCATTGTTTCTTCGTAAGCTTTCATCCTTTTCTTTCTCACAATCTACGCCGCTCTCTGTTTTGACTTTACTTTGGGGAACTGTTTCCATTATTTTCGCAATTGAAAAAGTAAGCAGATTCTTCTTCTTTTCACCAATTTTTGTGGTTGATGCAGGAGACTGGGATTCTTCGGATTGATGAAGCTGAGTGTGATGATCGGAAACATCAACTGCTTCGTCTTCTTCAGTAGCCGGCTCATCATTTAACATCGGAGGAGAATGGGAAGGGGACGGTTCTGGAGATGAGTGAATGCGGTCAACGCATTGATTGTCTGTTATTATCGATGCCATCTTTGTAATTGTAAAAAAGCCGAGTTTTTGTTGTTCCTCTCACAATTCAAAATCCAATCTGGCTCTCTGAAAAGAAACAGAAAAAAGGGGCAACGGTTAGTAAAAGGTTGACTAAAAAAGGTACAAACCTGCTTTATATATTTATTAACCGACTTGCAGAAAGAAGTTTTTACATTTTTTGATAGATGCTCCTTTAAAGAAAATTATGTATGACTTAGGATTCTAAAATATTTTTTAAATCTCATATTTTCTGCGTACTTAAATAATGTGAGCATTCAAAGTAAATGTGACGATGGCATCCCGTGAATCCAATCCTTTTTAAAATCACAATCATTTTTACAAGTTTAAAGCAAAAGCCAGGAAAGAAGAAAAGGAAAGGATTAAAAGACGAAGAAAATTTAATCAAGGGTGCATTATGTATTTAACTACGGGATGTCAACCAAGGGCATTCATTCCATTATTTGCTTCTCTTTCTCTCCTCTTACTGGCTTCTCTTTTATTTTCAACAGCACAGCCGCTTTTTAATGTGTGTACCAATTCGAGTCTATTCTCTCCTCCTTTTCATTCTTCTCTCGCCCTTTCTTTTTCTTTCTCTGTCAAACAGGCACGCAGAGCGGTTAAAAAGGGCTATGCTTTTATAAAAAGACATGGAATGAGTGCGTGAATAAGAGAAATGAAAGATGAAGTTAAAAAGTTGGCCAAAAGATAGGAAATGGAAAACTGTTCAGTCTCCGTCTCTCTTGTCACTTTTTGTTATATTGTGTGCAATGAGGAAAATCCTTTCTACAAATAAAAAACCGTTTTCTCTTATAATAAACCAGGGCATAATGGGATTGTGTTTGTATGATTGAGTAAAGAAAAGTTCATCGAATCAAAAATCATTTCATGAGTGACTTCCATTTCCTCGCACATCTTCACATACAAAAGGTTTTTTACCAGCCATTTTCGGTAGAAAGAAAACCGTGCGAATTCAAAAGTAAAAGGCAAACTACTGCTGGGTGAGCTCCTACTGATAAAATACAAAAAAGCCTCTTTCTCGAAAATATGTAATTGTAATAGAATATCTGACCCGGGGAATAAGAGCAGTTGCTGCAGCAAATATCCTTAAATAAAATTCAAAAAATAACTTTTGCAAAAAACATGTATGATAATTATCACGTTGGTAAGTTAAATTGGATAAAACCTTTAACATTTACACTTATTAGTATGTTAAGTTATCCCCTGTGTAGATAGAAGTACTTTTTAACAATTTGTCGAATCAAATTAATCGTAAGTATAAAAAGATTCTTAGAAGGTAGGAGATTAAACTAGAAATCAGATTAAAAAACTAGAAATGAGGTATTTCAGCACTTTGTTCTACAGCAAAGAGAAACTCAACTCTCAAGTAAATATTTGAAGTGGAGGAGAAAGTAATCGAGAATAAGGGGAAATTGTCCATCAATTCATTTCCTACTTGATTATCATCCCCATCTTCAACAAAATGCCAGTGTTTTCTTGTTTAAACAACCAAGCGGAATGGTCATTTCCGTTACACATGCAATCGAAAATTAAAAGAGAAACCATCTATTTCCACTCTCCGATTTCCTGAAATGTCATCCTAATGCTGCCTCTTCCTTACTTTTTCCTTCTATCTATTGTGTAATTCAAATAGAAGTTCAAAAATAAGCAAAAACTGGAGCTCCACTATATTGTGAATAGTCAAACAAATAGACTGTCCTGTTTGAAAACGATTTATTTGCATTGTACTTTTTCCTCTTGAAAAATTGACTCACTCAGGTTCCCATTTACCCTTTATCTTCTTTTGAATTGTCATCGTCTTTCATTTCCTCACTCACTTGCTCAGCTAATACAAAACGGGAAAAGCGTAAGCATAAATTTAATGTTGACTTTCTCTCTCTTCCTTTCCATTTGAGAAAGAGTAGTGAAAAGAGGAAAGCCATTGTTGACTTTTAGCACCTGACTTCTGACCATTACATTACTTACTCATATAGAGAGCAATGATGCGAACGGCTATTATACTATACTAAACAAGGGTTGTACTTTATGGACACCGGCTTTTGAAACTGGAATGAGAAGTTTTATTGTTTAATTTTCTATGTAATGTTTATTATCAAAGAGCATGAAATAAACTTGAGACATTTGTTATTAACTTGGAAACAGAGCATATATTATGATGCAATTTGCAAGAATTATGTAACTTTATCGTTTTACCGTTGTCATTTTGTTTGCAAACTGGAAAGTTATGTCATGCAACGTACATATCTGCAGTAGAAAACATTTTACTTCCTATTTGAAAGTTAGAATGGATTTTATTTGTTCATTTACTCCCTGAAGAAAACCAGTATCCATCTTTTGCTGCATATTATTCAACATTGTTGAGGTAAAGAGGGACGGAGAAGGTCTCAGAGGGCCAAGTCCAATTAATATTTCGGCAAAAGGGGAACAGAAAATTTTGGGAAGAACCATTTCGTTCTCCTTGTTCAGTTCATGGCAATAATGCAACGATGATGATCGTGCCGTCCACTCTTGTGTTTACAAAAAGCCTACCCAAAGAGAGATGAATGAATGAAAGATGCTTGCATACAAATTATTTCCAACTACCACCGACAGTGCATATTTTACGGAATGGAGATTTTTCCTTTCGCATGGCCCCTTTTTTCTTTCCTCTACTCCATAAAACGCCAGGCCTATCTCATATTCATCGGCAATCTTTATAATTATGATTACAAAGTGGATGATCATGATCGTGTTTAGTTAAATTATGCAATGATATGATGCGCTGTATGCGGAAAGGTAAAAGTGTGGAATTAATGAAACGAATGGTTTCAATGGTTTCATGCGAGTTTATATTTATTGGAGTGATATAATGCAATAATACTGAACTGCTTTGCACATCATAACCTGCTGTTTTCATCTTATATTCTTGTTTTTTTCTTTACCCGCTATAACGTTTAGACGTTTTTTTTCCACCTCATTACATATAATTATGTAATAATTTTGTAAAAGGAAGTAATCTAATTATTTTGTAGGTTTTTGTAGATTGATGAACGCAGTAAGTAGCTAAAATTCAGTTCAATCCCTTAAGTACCTATCTGTATTACTTTTATACTGCCAAATACGCTCGAAATGAAAAATTACTCCTAATGGCTATTGGAAATATATTGAGGAAAACTCCAATATCAAAGTTTACAACGAAAAACTTTATCTATTATCTAGCATTAAAGATAAATTCGGGGAAAGGTGAGACAAGTTGCATATTAAAAGATACCGTCGTGAGTTTTGCAACTTTTTATATATAAAAAAACTCAAAGATTTCTCCCAACTACCAATTAAAATGCCTTCTTATAGTGGTTGCGATTATGCAAACAGCGTGACCTGATGTTAAAAGAATTGAAAAGCATCACTAAACTGCAACCCCAACGAAACAGATTGAAAGCACTTGATCTCTTTTCTACATCAGGCATAGTTGAAAAGGGGGAAACAAGGAAGGAAGTGAAACAACAAAATTTACTCTTTCTTCAAAAAACCCAAAAAACAACTAAACAGCTTAAGTCAGTTGTTTCTCTAAGGAAGACGAGGATCCTTGAAAATATAAAAGCTGGCATAAGTCAGAGAAAAGATCATATCATTAGTCTTTTCGTTTTGGGGCAACTTAACAAACTATTTTGGAGAACAATGGTTAAGCATTTTCCTAAGCTATCATAGCTATGTACACTTCTTTAGCCTAAAGGAACAACGGTGAAGATGTTGTTGTTGGAGATGTTAGTTGGAATTATGCATTCTCCTACTTAAAACCAACTTAACTAAAACCACTATCATCAGAGTCAGCATGGCAGAACCTGGCTCCTATATAATAATCTTTCACCTAAATACTGAAACTAATTTTATGCTTAAAATGAAAGATATTTCTAACCGTGAGATGACACGATGTCAAACACAAAATGAGAGAGGGACAAGATATGCCCTGCCATATTTTGTCAGCATAGAAAAAAACCAAAAAGCTTTAATGTCATTTCACTCTCAACTTGTTCACCTCTTCCGCATATCTCTTTCCTCATCCTCATGAAACTCCTTCAAAATCCACAAAACTTGGAAATGAAAAAAAAACGCACAATCTTTGTCAAGACCATGTTTTTGTCTCTTTCTCTGTGCATTCTCACATTATTTATTGGAAGAGAAAGAGAGAAGGAAATAAGAGAGTGTGCTCCTTTTATTTATTTTTTGTTTTGTGCTAACAAACCACAAAGTTTACAACCTACTTTACAAAACTCAACTCCTTCTTGCCACAAGCTAAAAAAGAGAATGAGAGAAGAAAGAGAGAGCAAGGGAAACCACTTGAAACAAATGGGAAAAAACAAAGCACTTCTTCGTCTCCTATTCCTCCTCCTTCTAGCCAAAAACTTCCTTCCTTCTTGTTTGATCTTTCACTGTACGTGTTTTTCGAGCCTTCTTCTGACTTGTCTTTTTTAGAGCTCCAGGGAGAACTTTTAACATCAACATCCTCATCATTTCCAGTGTTTGAATCACGGTCTTTATAAATGTACGCACACATTTTTGACATATCATATTTCCTTCCAGCTCAAAGCGTCATTATTATTCTTGTTTGGAATATAATGTGGTTGTTGTTTGCTTATAATTTATTTTCTGAAAGACAAAATGCCAAAAAGCGAACTACTTTTTTTTATAAAAGTGTTCATTTGTTTGTAGTTTGTACAAATATTTTATTTTAACGAGACAAAAGCAAGGAATTAGTAAACAACAAAAATATAAAAGGAAAATGTTAATGTAAAGAATATTGCAAATGTGTATGTTTTGATTTCAAGTATGTTTGCTTACTAATGAAAATGTGCTAAAGTTTAGGCACTAGACATAAACTAAAGCAAGAACATGTACAATGTATCTACGTGATTTCATAATTTCCAGTTCGTTTTTTATAAAAAGTTCGTTTTTTAAACCAATACGTTATTACTTAAGTACGTTCTTTCTTGCCTTGTCTGCTTTTATTTAATGAAAGGGTCATGAACATACGCGTTGCTTTTTTGCTCTTTTGTTTTTAAAACTACTCCCCACTTTTCATCTTACAATTAGCGTTTCTTTCCAAACTTCTTAGCCATTTCTTTAAAAAATGACACCCTTCAATGTGATAACAATATTGAGTATCAACAGAAACACTGCAAATTATTTTCGTTTAAATGTTGATGCATCTGCTCATTTGATACGAGTTACTAAAATTTTAAAGCCATTTTGATTATAATAAGGGTTTGTTTTTTTAATACGTTGCCACCTGCAGCTCTACAGATTTTCAACTATGACGAATGCTTTACAACACAACGCAAGTTATATTTTTTGCATCTGAACACTAGTCCGATGTTAATAATACGGAAGGTTTTCATTAGAAAATTTTATCTGATCAATTTCAGTCCTGCTGAACCTAACTTGCGTGAAATTGTCTCGGAACTGCAGATTCAAATTCACTCCCTTTTTAGCTACAATGTTGCAGCAAGCACATGCCAACAGATAAAACTTTCATTTTATTGCATTTCCAAGTCCATTTTAATTTTGTTCTTCAGAATAAACCATCTATCTTTTCTATCCCTTAGATTCTTGAGAATAAACTATAAAAAGGAAATTAAAGGGCAGATGAGCAATGGAGAAATTTTTAGTCATAATTTTAAAAGCGTCACTTTTTTATTTCAACTCGTAAAAAAGTTTTAAAATGTTGCATATGCAAATCTTTCCTATAAATATCAATCTTGTTGCAACAAGTTGATTAAAAATTCGTCACGTATCCTTCCAATCGGAATAGAAAATAAAACAATCTTTAAGAATAGAAAGGCATAAAGTTATAAAAAGGTAGGGGTAAGCTTATTTTGCGAGGATTTTTATCTTCGTAGGAAGACAGTAAAACTTTTGCTACACCTTTCTAGGCCCTCCTCCTACCGCTTCCCAGTTTAAAGTAGGTTCGTCAACCTGAGCCCTTTCATTTAATTTTATTTCGCTGATTTTTTGCATGACCAGCCCCCTACTTTTATTTTTTTATGTGTAGCATACTTTCAAAATTAAAAATGAGCCTACCCCTTATCTAATTTAAGCATTTAAGTGACAGTGTGGTGGTGTGGGCACTTGTTTATCTGTTTATAATTTAAAATGACTGCCAGTTTACATTTTGGAAGGGGTTTCTGCTCCTTGAAACTTCACGGCAACATATACCTCCAATTTGTACTAGTGGTACAGCTCTTGTATTACACTTAAGAAGCGCACATATCCTTAAATATGTATGTTTAAGAAAATCCCATAAAATATTTATTGCTTTTGTTACAGAGTATAACTAATTTTTTCTGCATTTTGTAGGGAGCAACCTCTTAAAAATGTTAATACTTGAAACAAAATATTGCTAAAACTGACAACGTATAAACTTGGCTTTAAAATATTTCTACAATTTACAATTTATATCTGACAGAATATTGTTCCGTGATATGATTTTAAGTACATTAACAACCCACATTTCAAATATGTGGTTTAAAATACGGCACTATAATTACAGGTGTCAACTAAAACTATAATTTGCTACTTTAATTTCAGTTTATATATACAATGTTCCACTAGTTCCACTTATTGTTAGCTATTTAACAATACACGTGTAAATGGCCATTCTTTTTTATTTGATTGGCTACACTTACCCCCCAAAAATACTATGATAATATGCTGATTGCTATTTGAGCTAAAAAAATTTACACGCAAAAACAGATGGTCCATGTGGTCACAAAAATAAATCATGATTGAGAATTCTGAAAGGCTAGTATTTATTAATTTTTGCATATTAAACCTCGGCCTTCTATTTTTTATTATCTATTTCAATTTTATTATTAGTCAATTCGCTTCCTTGTGTACCAAAAATACTTTCCAGAGAATGAGTTGCAGCTGGAAAGGAAACAATTGCAGAATTTAATCTGCGAGTCTTGTCGATACGTAATCCTTCTTAATTTTTATTGTTATGCATTAAAAATCTTAAAAAATTGAAACTTACTTGTACATATATTAACGTCAAATTAAATATGAAAAAAACGTTTCTTCATGAGAGGGGGAGGAAAACCTTGTGAGAACGAGTCGTATTTATTCTCGTTAATTTCTGTTTTAACTGAAAATCAGAACGTCATACTAATCTCAACTCTCCGTACTCATTTCATAGGGAATTATAAGAGTCGTAAAATACTTTTTAAGTGAAGAAGGAAGAAGCCAACTCAGCAAACGGCTGTTTTTTTAAAAATATAAGACAAAGTTAATATTCCACCGTCATTTAAAATGAACAAGAGAGAAGGAGCCGATGGAAAGCGGTAAAGAACAAAACGAAAAAAATGTGTTGGGATTTCAAATACCTAAACACGCAGTTATAAAAATAATAATAAAATAATAAGTTGAAGGCTCATCCCTTTTTACTTCATGTAGAACTATAATGCTTGTGGACATTAGTAATTATCGAATTGTTTATAACACCCCACAATCCTAGTAAAAGTAAAACTTACAATTAAACATTCTATAATATGCTACTGCTAATACTGCGTACAAGTTTAACTACGTCTGAATTACTTCACGCTTTTGCCTGTATTAAATAGTCATGACAATTATCTATACGCAGTTTAAAGAGGAAAAACATTCTTACTCAATATTCTACGTAGTAATAATCATCTACGATTTTAATATCCGTAGTAAATATTTCGTGAAAATTTATCCTCGTCATCAGTAATTTGAAGATAAAATGGCCAATACAAAAAATGTCATTGGAGAATTAAAGAATGTATGGAAAAGCGGCTTTGTTTTATCCACCTCACATCAGCTTTTGTTTTATTTATGCATAGTCCACATCACGTCTCTAAACTATTATGTCGCATTACTTTTATTTAAATTTTAAATCCTTGGTTATTTTATTGATTCCTCGATCTAACAGTAAGATAAAAATACAGCATTATTTTGTTATGAGAATTATCAATTATAAGTGTGAAAATTGTGTACAAGAAAATGATCTAATGTTAAATATATGCATAATTTATGGTTGGGTTGAAAGGCGTGCAAAATAAGTTCCAATATATGACTTTATGAATTGGAATCTATAAAAACCAAGTGAAATCGATGATGAACTCATCTGCAACAAAAAATTTGCTTTACGAAAGAAAAATACATGAGTTTGTAAATTTGGTGCAAAAATAGTTTTAACATTGACCAATTTTACAAATTTCTCAAAGGTTTCTACAATTTCATATAATTAAATTTTAAGTAAATATCTTCAGCATATTCGGAGCTTAAATTGCAATGCATTACCAAGTGTAATTGAGTAATATTTTAAATAAGCACTTTATAAAACATCTCATTGCATTGTAAAATAATCCTGTATTTTGTCTGGATGATTAATAATCTCATAAAATTATCAATTAACTGCAAGCTGAGATTTTGTATTCTATTAGGTCCACCATAATTATTTAAACGTCTCATTCAATGTGTCCAGATATATAACACGTCTAAAAGATTACATTAATGTGGCTATGCAACCATTTTAAAGGGAGGCAAAGAATGGGAAAACAAGGTCGAATTACCTTAATTTTATAGTAATGCAGTAGCAGTTATGTTGCAACAAAATTGTAATAGGAAAAACAAGGAAAGAGCAGAAGATGAGAGAGTCGTTACGTATTTCTAACTTTAGTGAGTCAAAGGAGTAAACAGGTCTCCAAAAATCTTTAAATTTACACAATTGACCTGGTCCATAATATGATCCATTCTAGTGTGACAGAATTCAACAACGTTTTGCGATAACCCCAAAAGCTTTTAAAACTTAACCTTTGTAAAAAATTGAAACCACTTCTTTATCTCACTCTTTGCACTTTTAATCTTGTTCATCTTTCTTTTTTGCCAGTCAACCATTTTGTGGGTCCAATTTAATAAACATTGTTTGTATTTATGAGTGTGTATTTTTGCAGGCATTTAATTTCTTTTCTTTTCTTTAAAAGTGCAGAAGATGCAACAAGTTATGCTTTTATTGCTTTTCTTACTTGTTTAACTATCACACCACATAACCCATCTCACCATTTTTACGAGTGGGAAGGGAAAGGAGTAAAAATGAAGGGAGTGAGAGAGGCAACAACAGAATTTTATTTCAATATTTTACTATCCACTTAGGTTAAGATTTTGTTTCAATTTCTTCATTTTTCTCAAACCATAAAACTTAGAAATTAAATAGCATTTATAATGTTCCCCTGTTTTACAAGTTTGTCCGTTATTAAGAAGAGAAATTGTTTCGAAACATGAAAAGAAAATTAGAATGAACAGAGTAGAGCCATCCGTTAAGGCGTTTCCTATAGAAATTTTATGCAACAAATCCTTGCAGATGTGGTACACGAGCCCTCGTCACTATTGTAATTATATTTTCAATTGAAGTTGTAATGAATAAGCACGTGATAATAACCTTCTGCCAGTTGCAAAAATGCAATTGTTTCACAAGAGAATTGAAAAAAGGGCATTTTCAAATCATAAAACAGGCCTGTCCCAACAATTTTGACTGCATTACAGTTATAATACAAAGAACCGGTAGTGATTTTATTTTTAAAGAATAAAAAAATGACGACCGACTTCCGCAGTCATAAGAATGATGGTTCAATTTAAAAAGAAAATTATTTATACTGGCTTCTTTTTAAAACTGGTCTTTCTTGGGTGCAGTAACAACTTCCGCTCCAGCTGCAGATTAAAAAGTGCAACAAGGAAAAACGAAAAAATGTGGCAGTGTGTCAGGAGGAGAGGGAAAAGAACATTTTATGCTGGAGGCGTGCTTTATTACTTTGCTTTGGACTTATAATTTTTATATCAAATGACAAATGGCTGGATTCATTCGCCCACTCACTTTTTGATTCTCTTGCTTAAGAAGATTTAAGGATTGATAAAAACGAGCAAGCCACTTGGACTGGACATGCATACTTCTGTTACTTAACAGTAGATTTAAAATGAAAAAGTGTTGCCCCACACGACACTACCCTTTCTAAATTTTACTTTGAAGAACTGAAACAATCAGGGCTTCATTGAATGCATAGAAAAATGACATGTGTACAAGTCTGTATATTTATGAATATGACTGATTATGTAAGTGCCCTTTCTTTTTTAACAATCGTCTCAAATAACGTCTTTTTTTCTTTTGGAAGCGTGCACAATTATCGTAGTGCACGTGGTCAATTGTTGTAAAGTTCTTTGGAGCTATACAGCATACAATGAAAATAATAGCAAAAGGTTGAATTTTAAATATGCAGGCGCTTGAAACCTCTTCTGAGATGAGGAAAACGTGAGCTTGGTGGAAGGAGGGAGGAGATCACTTCCGGTGCTTTTAAGGTGGAAATTTGATACCACCTCGTGCTCAGTCCTTTCTATATGAGTTTTATTTTGATCATTCAGAACGAATGAAAAATGCATTTTTATCTTGGTTCTGTTTTTAGATAAGAGGGTGAAAAACCTTTGACCAGCTCAGGCTCATCATTATTATCCGAATTTGAAACATTTTTTCCCGCTCACTATTTGATTATTTTATCAACTTTAAATGCAGATATAAATGGTTAATAATTTTTAATGTGCACTGCCTCTTCATAATAAGTGTATTATGTATATGATAATATTTGACATTTCTCACCAAAAAAGATATTGATAAGTCCATTTTCAAAGCGTTTACCCTAATCGTCACTAAAGTGTTAATACTCATCACGATTAACAAATCAATTCAAACTTAATCTACAAAGATGAAAGTAGAAACTACCAAGTTGTGACTGATACTGATATCCATTTACTGACTGAAGGACATAAAAACTATTCTCAGTCCAGACAATTTTTCTTTCTACAAAACACGTACGTCATTGGGACGTTCAAACACGCCAGTTATTTATTGAAATGGTCGTCTTTCTCAATTTCTTGATTTGACTATGCCATCTGCAATTATGATGCTCTCTTTTACAATAAAATTATGGGGACACTGCTCCCGTATCCTTTCCAATGTCTCAAAAACCTCAAGTCCTTAGCCCCCAAAACAATTTAAACGCATCACCAGACCAGACCCAATAATTATTGCATAATAATAATATTATTATTGTAATTGAACAGTTAGTAAATAGTTCAATACTACTTGATCCCATAAATCAGTTGAAAATTAAATTGTCTGGGTTTCCAAGCAGAGACTAAATAAGTGCTAATTTATAAACGTACTTATGTTTCACCAAATCATACCGAAAAAATTCAAAAAAGCTCAGTCGTAATCAAGAGAAAAAGGCTATCGTTATCATTACCTCAAAGAATTCTTTTTCCTTTGGTGCAAGCTATCTTAATTGCGCAATAAAACAAAATTTAAAAGAAATTTTCACAGCTTATAAGATAAATGACTCATTTAAACCAAAATTCAGAGGATTAGTGAACTGATAATCGTTTCAGATTAAAATCTCAAGAAAGCATTGAGGATGCTCTATGACGGACATAAAAATAAGCTTTAAAAATCATCCAATAAAAGAGGCGTTCATCAAATAGTCAACAAAACTCCTCCTGACCTCACTTTCAAGCTTTTGCTCAAGATGTTTGATGATAATTCAATGTCCACTTTTAAAATGTAAATATTTTCCCTGTGCAAACACTACCACTAGCCGAGTGCCTGAAGAAAGCAAGATGTTAGCTCTAATGGGAAAATTGTATTAACTAACGAGCCAAAACTATCCTTTTTCTTCTCGGCTTGAACTTGACTTTTACAAGAGACTACTGTAGTAGACACCTGCCAGGGAAACGTTTCCAAAGTTTGCTGCATAAGCAAAATGAATGTGTTGAATATTTTTCTACAAACAGATTAAATTGTTTTTAGCTTTTTAGCTGCCAATTTTGCGCAGTGTGCTGCTAATTGCTAATCCCATTAAAAACGTCACGAGAAATCACGAGAAATCTTAAGGGGGAACCTTGTCAAGTTATTACAACTTACGAAAAGCCAATGCAATGAAAATTTGAAATGTTCATTTCGTTTTGGACAATAAAAACTCAAATCCTTTCCTAAACAATTTTAGCAAAAAGGTAGAGGAAACTATATACCAATACGAATATGCGCAATAATGTTTCAAACTTGCCTTATTGAAAATGAACTCGTACGAATTTTATGCTCAACCTGAAGTACTTCTTTCTTAGTAATTAATTTTTATTTTCAATGTTCACATCTTGATTTTTGTATTTGAACTTGTAATTGTTCTTTCTCCTAGTCAAATTTATTATTATTGCGATGGGCAAAAAATGAGCGAGGTTTTAAAATCTATAAGTGTGTATTTCTAACAATAATTATTATGCAAGGAAAATGGATTATTACTTAACTTATATGCCCAGATATTTGAAACAAGTGGAAGTATAATGAGTGTGTATGAGATTTGACTTTCAAAGAAAAAACAGTTAAAATAAATAGTTACTCACTTATTTTTTGAGACGATGACGCTGGAAAAAATAAAGCTGACGATGACGAGTTTGGACTGGAAGAGGGACACGATGGCACTCGCACTAGGTGAACATTGCAATTATTATTCGCTGAACTGATCATATTAAGATTAAGTTAACAGCTTGTAAGATGTCAACGTATATAATAGTATCAGTCTAAAATGACTTGTTTTGTTAAACAAGAGATTATCTTGAGTCTAAAAGAAGTGAGGTGACGCTACCACAGTTCCAACTTTGTCAGCAAAAATTGTTGAAACGTTCCTTCTTTTTTAGTTGAAGAAAAACACTCACTTTTGTAGTTTACTTCTTTTTACTTCTTCGTACACAAACGCAAACACTTTTGTTTAGAAAAAAACATTCACTTTTTAATCGTCACACGAGATGAAGTTAAAAAGAATAGTTTGGATATTATAAAGTATATAATCTCAATAATAAAAATTAAGTTGATGATTATTAGGTTTTTAAATATTAGTTAAATGTAAACTAAAAAGACTTTGACGAACGCGATATGCGATGCTCCTTCTTTTACTTTTTGAGAACAAGTGATGTAGTCTGGCTTTATGGGGAAATTTGACACAAAGGCTTAAAATACCATAATGCATCACGTACGCAGGCAGAAAAGTGAGTACCTTTCTCTCTCCATTTTCTTCTTGTACACTGCCGTGCGGCTAAAATAGATTTGTTGGGGCTGGGAGGATGAAGAGCAACCTGATGGTCAGCATGTTGCCTCAACTTACAACTCTACATTCGCCATTCAACCATGAGCAAGTCTCTCAAAGTCATCTAAACGTGGAAGGATTAAAAAATGAGAGTATTTTAGTGCAATTATGAATGAATAAGTACCTTTTTAAAAAGTCATTTTAATACTTTTGAGGTTTCAATGAAAGGAAAACATACGACAAAATTAACAACCTTGTTTGTATTTTTTAACGGAGCAATTTTACTAATTAAGAATAGAGTACCTACTCACCCCCATCACCATCCGTTTATTCTCGTTGGTTTTTTTTAGATATGTCAAGTATCGCTCTTGAGAAACATATGAATTAAAATAATTCTAAAGCTAGTGACTTACTTTTGTTATAAAGTGTAACGTGGAGATTGGAGTAGGTTTATAGATGAATGGATTTGAAGGGACAAGTTTTATATATGACGTGTCTTGAGAGTAACAACGCGTGCTGAATGGCGAAGGAGTATTTTCCTCGTCTTCCTTTGTCCAATTATTATTTGACTTTTACACACGGGAAGAAACCCAATGGATAAATATACTTAAAACGAGGCAATCAGAGCAACTCGACTTCAACAACCATTTTTTCCAGCTTAGAAGGGGCGTTTATTTTCAAAACCTTTTTCTCCATATTTTTGAAATGTGTAACTTAGGCACACAAAAGTCATTATTACGTAAACCGCACAAGTAAAAGTCAGCTCATGTCCAACTTGCTCGTTTTAAAAGAATGTTTTAGCACATCACCTTAAACAAAAAAACTTTTAAATTGTATTAACACGCGACTCCACTTCAAATCTTATTGAAAGGGACTTTTTCCTAATTAAATGACTTTGTTAATGTTTATTTATCCATGGGAAAACAATTGCTTTAATCCAACAAAGTATTAAATATCTGTATCGGTAAGCGTTTGTTGTGGATGGATACTGTTGGATGAAGAAACAAGGAGCGAATGACACGCGACCCATGAGCAACAAACTTCTGCTTACGCAAGTTGCGACAAGACCGTTCTCATATTACCAAAAGCAATAGAAATGGATAAATCTACAAGGATTAGTTAGGACACGATTTTAAGCAAGTGATTCACTCCAGAGCGAAAGAGACACTGAATGATCTTGTTGATGTTGATGATTAAGTCTCAACCTCAATCAACTACGCCGCATCACCCACCACCACCTTCAACAAAACGTTGAGTATGCATTCACATGTATCATTTTCAAGTAAAAGCTTCCCTTCCTATCGGAATCATTGTTTTCAACAACCAAAACCCATATAGCACCCTAAACTATGTTACGAAAAGCCTGTCTGGAATTGAAACAAAATCCACGACAGTAAAGTTCCTCCTTCTTTTCTATTCTTTGCCACTGAAGAGATCTGTAAGACGCTTATTTATATGCATTCTCTTCTTTTAGTTTTCTTTTTCAATTTCTGACAACTGGTGACTGAGATTATGTTATGGATGGTTTTAAGAATTGACTATCTTATGAATGGAATAAAATATCTACCTTCGCACTTATCTTAATTAAATAATTTAATAAAATTTATCAAAAGTTACTCACCTTTTTGAAGCTTCCCAACACTTTGACGAAAACTGGCTGACAGGAAATTAGCCTTTTCCTACTTTGGTAAATTTTATTTCCTTGGAGTTCGCAGAAGTTTAAAATTACAAACTAAGTTTTTAAAACTTTATTAAATAATAGTTCTTTTCCGTTACTCTTTTTCTGATAAGCTGTTGTTGCTAACCAAACTGGAAGAGACATCAAATAAAACTGAAAAGTAGACCTGGGTCAACATGAGATTTTTCTGTTCTCTTCTCCGTCATCCATGACATGAAGAAAGAAAAAAGCAAAATGAGTTTGTTTTAAAAAACCAAGCCTTTTCAGTTGATTGTTGTTTGTGGACACATTGTTGCTTGTCTACTTACTATTTCACAATTGCTTTGCTGCATCTTAAAGAGCAACTTTTTTAATTGATAAATTTGCATAGATAAATAAATATCCTTATCAACAAAATAATAAAAAACATGGGAATCATTAAGACTGTTTTCTATGGAAACATTGACGTTTCTTAAAAGGCGGGCACCCTTGTGTCGGGTACCTAAAATATTTCCAGTGTATTTAACCTTTACCTATTTTTATATTGCCACTTACTTTCTAAACCTTCATTTGCATATATTGTGCTTCCTTTAAGTAAAATGGGAAAAAACTGGAAGAACTTGATTGATGTGCTACGAATCCTTTAGGTACACAGCTCCACTTACAAAATATAATTAATTGCAATTATTTGTTAAATAGTAACATAAGATCAGAACAGATGTTTATTAAAGAAGAACTGGCGTCCTTCTTGCTACCCCCACCGATTTTGATAACAAATTAGGATTTATCCAATAGCCAACTACAATTTTATCTTTCATGCAAATTAGCAAAGTACGATAAATACCGGTGTACATCATCTCCTTTATGCAGCCTTTACTCTTGCTCATGAAACGAAAGAGGTTGAAGTGTACACGAAGTACTTTTTTTTACCTTTTCCTCATTCTTTCATGTTTCCATTTTGAGTAACTCACTTGCATTTTGTACTCCAGTCAGCCTGCTCATTACAATCGAAAACTTGGATGAAGATAAATATTGCAATGAACCGATTAAGATACGCATTTACTCACCACTTGTGTGATATTATTTTTTCTCTAGCAAGTAATGCGTATTAAGTAAAAGGATAAGGTAAGGCGGCAATGATGGTGGTTGCAGAGTTACGTTTTAGGTAGGTACTTGTGCCAATGTTGATGATTTTAGTGATGTCGAAGATTTGAGCACTTTAGAATTAGCTCAAACCATAAGAGAGCGAGTGCTTCGCAACAAAAAATGTATTCTTTTGATGGAAAAGTAAAGAGATTAAATGTGTAAGCAAAGTCGTGAGCAGTGTAGGTTGTAGGCTAGCATTACATTGATAAGGCATGATCACTTTTTATTCTTTTGTATCTTCAAATCTAGTAATAGTGATGATGGAAATTTAAACTACTTTTTGATTATCATAGTTTGACGAGAAGTGGATTTTTGAAGGCATATATTGATGCATGTACATAAACATTGTAATGTATTTTGTAAATGAATAATTTCCCTCATAATATTATTTTTAAAGGGGAAGAAGAAAACAGGAACTGGATGGGTTGAGAGGGATGACAAAGGTTGTGTAAAAAGAGGATAAGTGGAGTGGAGGTGGCTTTTCTCACCATCCGTACACAGAGGAAGACACAAGCTTAAAATAATTATTTCTCTAACTACGTTTGATAAGGACGATGATGATGTAACCTTTTGATTTTAAAATACGCAACTCAATTTTATTATCTTAATGCAAGCTTGGGATCATAGTTCAAAAGCTAATTTATTTATTTCAAGTACAAAATAGGCTTTTTAAATTTTCTTTGAAATTGTAAAAGACTACTTTTTCCAAAAAAGAAACTCTAACGAGAAAAAATCGACAAAGCATAACAAGTTTGTTTATCTAGCATCATTGAATATTAAAGAAAGAAACCGTTAAAAAAGGGGGTTCCTCAATCCACGTATACCATACCTAGCTATTTCAATTTAGCAAAAGAGAAGTCAAATATGGAGAAAAAAGATGAAAGTAAAAAGGGACTCTCTTTTCTCTCTGGTTCTTTGGTAAAAGACGAGATCCCACAGATTTACAAACAAGTTTCTATGCTTTTTGGTTGTGTGTGTATCTCTAGATCTTTGTGAGTGTTCATGATATTTTGTCTATGTACCTTTTTGGAGTGAGTAAATGTGAGGAGGAGAGCACAAAGGGATTTTTATTGTAACATCAAGGAGGAAAAAAATGAGAAGGAACATGCACAACACTCACTTTTATCCTTCTTCACTTTACCATCACAGCCTCATCATCATGATCATAAAATGACATCTGATTTAAAAGGGAGCTCAATTCAGACATTATAGTGGAGTAGCAGGCATTAAAAGAGGGAAAAGTTGGATGATGATGGTGGTGTTGCTGCTGCGTTAAGGATTTTCCAACCTTAGGGTCGGACTTGGACTGCAACGCCTTCCTCTTGTTCATTTTGGGCTGAAAAACCAATCGGGAAGTGAAGGGAAAGGAGTATCTCCATTCCTCTCATTGTCTACCCGCTGTTGGGCAACTCTGCATGGGTGAATGTTGAATCCTCCCTTTTCCCTCATTTTTTTCTCCCTTTCACTCTCTCATCTCTCTTCTCACTCAATCCTTTTTTCTCGGCTGCTGCTCTCTCTCCGTTTCCTTCATTCTCTCCCTTATTATTATGCTCTTTTATATACGACTTTTTTTGCTGGTGCCTTTTCCACTCTTTCGGGTCTCCGATAAATATGAGGATGGTGATGATACGGTTACGGTTATGATACAGGTTTCCATTCTTGGCTTTGGAAGAGCAAGAGCTTTGGCTACAGCAGTAAAATAACAACAACAACCTAACGTCCTCTTTCAAAGTCCTTCCGTTTTGTTATGCCATCGTTACCTTTTGCATTGCCTCTGAGCGAGATTCAGCTCTTTTCTCTGTTTTCTGACTGGGCTGGTACAATAGAATGGGAAAGAGGAGAGGCGAGAAATGAAAAGAGGTGAGATATTATGCAAGGTTATAATTATGATAATAATAATACTTTTTGCATGACGACAAATATAATAATAGGAGAAAAGTGAGATTTTTGATATTATGAGAATGGATATTTTAAAAAAATGTGACCATTTTTATAAGGGAACTTGCAGGAATTATTTAGTTTTATTTATGTCAAATATATTATCGCTAACTTTTAAAGATACTTGAAACTCAGATTTTCGTAACGAAGCGACTTTAAAGCGATACCGACTGATGAATTGGGCACATTGTTAATTTGGTATAAAATGATTGAATCACTCCGACACTTCCATTCTAAGAGAGTATCAAAAAAGTGAGGAAGGCGACAAAAATATAAATGTATTAAAACGTATGATGCAACGATAACGATGAAATGAAAAGTTTTTGTTTAAAGAGGAAGTTAGTTCAGGATTTCATCGTCCTCTGAAAGCATTGTTCCTTTTAAGCTCATTCATTCATTGGAATACACCTGAACGTTTATAAATACGCCTCAGAAAAAATGTGAATCCGAAGCTGTCCCGTTTGTCGACTGTTTGAAAACTCAGCATTGTTAAAGCAGATGGAATCATTTACTCGTGGATAATTTTATATCATCATTAGAGGAGCACCCCCTACAACGTTCCTGTTTTCCAAAAAGATTTGAACAATCTCTTTCCACATATTTCACATTTATTATTATTCTTCTGCATTGCTACTCCTCCTGTCCTCTTATTTTTTCCAGCCTCTCGTTTTCCCTTTCCAAATCCTCCTCTCATCATCATTTCACATTTCATTGACAATGACACGCAGGGAGAGCAAAAGATAGAAAGAATGAGGGCCCCTAACAAAAAAGAGAAAGAAAGACGGATCAGGAAGGAAAAAAAGGAGAAAAAAGTTTGAAATAGGCTTTTCATGAACCTCACAGAGTCACTCCCTCCGGAGTTCCTCCGGCTTTGTGCATTTGCCTGCAGACAATGAATAATAATATGACCATTTCAGCAAAAGCGAGAAATCTCTGCAATATGTCTGTAATGAGGATGTTGAAGACTTGAAATTCATGTACCATTTTAAAATTGTAAAGTTTATCTGCGGGATAGAAACGAGAGTTGCATAAATCTATCCAGGCGCATTATAACTATCCCTCTTGCTTTAAAAAAACGTTTTCGGAGGAAGTAAGCATTTTGTTTACAATAAATTGCAATCAAACCGTCTCTCCACGCAATCAAAAGTAATCCCTGGTGTGATCTTTTTTAAAAACTGTAAATCCACCACAAAGTCTGTTATTGATGACGGTTGCGAAACCGAGGAGAACAGCGGGATGCAATCCGCATTTCTATTTATTATCATCTTGTCGCTCATGCAAAAAATCAGGTCTTCATATGCCTTTTTACTTCCATGGGTTTTAGTTTTTGTTATAAATATGAAATAAACGGACCATTTTTATAAACATGTTAAAACAAATATTTGTCATTTGAAAGTTATTAATTAGCTAATTAAAAACGATTAAATATTATAAAATGAACATTTAGCAGGGCTTCTAAAATAAATTTTTCCATTCGTATAATAATTTGCTATCCGTATTCTCACTTGTCGCTTTCCGTATCTGAAATGATGAAAACATTGAAGGCACGATGTTTATTGATTTGGAGATTTTCTTAAGTTTCATTGCCTTATATTACATAATTTTTGCTTCACCTTTCATTCCACTCGTTAAAACGATTCTCAAACCGTAAGTTTAAAGATTAGCTCAATAGAGCTTCACAAAAAGGATTATCTTCTCGCGACAAAGTTCAGGCGGAAAATTAGCATTGCTTCCTTCTTTCATGCCTTTTCCATGTTTAAAATGTTGATGATGAAACCGAGGAAAGGATTCATTTAAATGAAACAATCCTCATCACTAGCTGTGTGCTTCCTTCCGATCATATCAGTTATATCAGCAACACACCCATATTACCCCGCAACGAGATTCAAGTTGACGTTCTACAGGAACAGCAGCCACAACAAATATAATCCAATCTTGAAGCAATAGAAAAGGGAAACCTCGGCGCACACTATTTACATTCTACACCCTTTGTTCATTTAGAAACTTGGTAATGTTTACGGCTTGTTTTTGTCTTTAGATGCCTCATTAGACATTCCCTTTTAAACACGATGCCGAGCATAGAGCTTGATATTGATACATTTGATTTCTTCGGTGTTTTAATTTGTGGATGAAACCTATATTGAAAAATTTTGGTAATAAGATTTACTAATATAATCATAAAAAATTACAATCGTGCTTATAATTTTAAAATTACACTGTCCGGACTTATCGGAAACTATTACTTGATTTACCTTTTCTTCTGCATTTCTTATGGCAACTTTGTGCACTTTAAAAGATTAAAGTCCGCAATTAGAACATCACTGTCAAGTTTCGTTTTCATTACGTCTTCATTTCTCAATGCAGTAATAAAGATACAACCAGTTCTACCTTTCTTAACAAAGATACCAAACAGTAAAAAAGATGTATGAAGTCATTTAGCGTTGTAAATTTTGACAGGGATGGTGAAATGGAATGAATGACATGAGCAGTAATCATGAAGCTCATCATCATTGTGATTAGCTACCTGTTTATGTTCCGTATTGATCAAAATCATGAATGAATTATATAACGCTTGATTTACTCTTGTATGGAGTTTTTAAAAGTAGCAGTTTTATTAAAGTTGTTGAATGAATGAATTCATGGCAGCTAAACTGACAAGACATGGACAACGCAAGCAAACACGATTCTGAAGAGGATTAGCCATGTTGAAAAAATTGAGAATACAAAAAAGAGAAAGAAAACAGGAGTAGCAAAATCAAGCAAGCATAAGTTTAGTTTGGAGATCTAGAAAATATGTACATTTTTTTCTATTTAATCCTCTTTACGAAAAAAGTTGTACATTTTTTCTGGTAATAGTGTAGTTTCTCTGTAATTTTCAAGAGAAAAAAAAGATGAAGAATGAGAAGAGAGGATATCTAACCTGAGCTAAATAGTACTGGGAAAAGCTCATCCGTGTATTGAATATTATTTCTTTCAGATTGTTCGGCACAATCCCTTTGAATGTTTGACAAGAATTAGAGATTCACAACTTAATCATATTTATTCAATGAAGTTCAATGTTGTGTAGAAAATGAAGATGTTCTCCTTCTTTTTTCTTCCAGAATTGATCTGATTTGATCTGATGTTGAATCCCTGTTTTGTTCATTGTTGTCTTTCATTGTAGTGCACACACCTTTGATCCTTTGGTTCATTCACATGGGTTAATTCCTTCCACTGATGTTTCAAAAAAATCTTTCTGATGAGAAAATAAATACTGCTTCTGTAGGAGCTGGACACATGGAAAGAGAATTGTGTTTTTCTCAAGGATTACATATTTATTTGAGGAGGATTACATCTTACATGATTTAAAAAATGCTTCCATCAATTTGAAATCTATGGTTTAACGAAAGAATACAACCATTTCCTTAGTTTAAAAAATGTAAGAAAGAATTCAACTTTTATCTCAATTCGTTCCAATATTTTTAAATGTTCATAATAAGCAATATCTTGTGAATTGGAAAAAAGGATTTTCCCTAATACGATAAAACCAAGTGCATTTAATTGCGCTTTTTAGTAATATTTACTTTTAAATTCCTCAAAAATGACATTAAAAGAAGGATAATGAAAAGAAATCACTGTCATTTTGTTAAACTTTTTTTTACAGAAATAGTTTTACTTTAGGCAAAGAGTTTAAAATGTAAAATGCCTTCATTTTCCTGCATTGATTTCTTTTTATCAGGAAAGAATCCAAAGGTAGGAAAACTACATTAATGAACGAAAAGGTTACCCCCTTTCTCTTTTCTTTTCGACCGCCTCTGTTGCTCTTCTCGTCTTTGGTCGTCATTGTAAGATGCACAGTGAACCAGTTAAAAATCAGGAGAAACAAACTCTTTGCATTGTTGGCGTCGTCAATAGAGCGATTATGTTTGTTGCCGTGGGTGCGTTTAAGTGTGTGTCGGCATAAAAGGCTTAACATCTTTTTCAATTCATAACAAATTCATTTTTTTTGAAAAAGGAGAATATTAAGGGAAATCATTGTCTTTTTATTATTTTGCTTAAATCTCTTTTCATACTCTTGCGCTTCTTTCAGAGAAATCCTTTAATCTGTTTATGAACATCAAAACTTGTGATCGCATTATTTTGATCTTTGGTATAATCTTGTAATCTCTAAATCGCTAGGAATGTCTTAGGTTTGTAAATGACTAGATTTTGACAGAAAATTAAACCAGAAATATGAAATACACAATTTTAACTAAAACAATTTCAAAGCTATGCAGCAGTTTTCGAAGTTATTTGTCCGTTAAACATCTGTGAAATTAATAGAATTGTACGTATGTCAAGATATGAACAAAGATCAGTAATATTTTTGCTACATTGTTAGTATTATTGCAGGAAAATGACTCCCTTCATGTATTGTCAATGTATCAATCAAATTGTCCAGAGGGCAACCCCAGGTAGTCAAAAGGCTTGCAGCAAATTTTATCCTCTTGAAACAGTAAGTGGTATGTATAAAAGCTGTGGGGATGAAAGTTATCCCGTTTTTACTAGCTTCATCGTGTAATTGTAACCTTCATGAGGGCCTCTTTAACAGCAGCAAACCAACAGTAACAGTAGCCTACTTATGGGGAGGACGGGAACATTTTCGTCATCAGAAGTGTAATAATTTTAAGAGAAAATTATGACACCAGGACACTTTTTGTTGTCATAATCATCCAAAAAAGTTAAATTATCATAAGAATAGCAACAGTAGCAAATTTTCCAATCTCAATTGTTATTGGCCCTCAAAATCCATACCCTATCTCATATCGTGCTTTTAAGTACTTATTACGTAAAAGTAAGTAAAATTCCTACTTTTTTGTTCACTTGCATAGGGATGGATATGGAAAATGGACACTCAAGAGGGACAATCAATTCATTGACACTTATCCATTACAGGAATATTATTTTGAAGGTAATAACGATGTATTCACTTTAGCATGATATATAACATGATACGATAGACTATATCAGTTTTGCCAACTTTTTCAATTTTGATTGTTTCGATAGAATAGAATAGAAATACAAGTCCTTGTCTATATGGGCAGCTGGGCAAAGTGTAGAAAAGTGGAGTTGATAATCTGTTGCTTGATATTGTGATAGAAAAAGTTGGATACTTCAATTCATTTTGATTTACAAACTTTTATGAAATTTTATACCGAAATAAAGCCGATCTTTGAAACCGAAAAATTGATAATTAGGGAAAATAACGAAAAAATATAGAGAATGGGATTGATAAGGTCGTGGATAAAATCGTTACAATCGTTCATGAAAATAAAATACTTATCGAGTTCTTGTTATGAAGCACAGCGGGTGGTGAACAATCAATCGGCATAAATTATTATTGATAATAATCCCACAAAATATTTATATTTGCATAATTTAATGAAATGTAATCGACAACACTTATTGATCTGCGATGTATGATTTGTTGAGCCAGCTCCAGTCCCAAAACATTTTGTATACTTAGATTTTATATTACAAAGAAGCTATCTGTAATACATAGTTACCAATTTCTAATTTAGATTCCAATTCGAGTCCCTTCTCAGAACCAAGCCTATTTCCTGCATGGATTTCATTACTTGGACAACAAGCTCCATCTTTTTGTCTCATTCAAGAAACTCTGTCTTGATGCCCGTATGAACAAAGGATATTATCGTGATGATCAGTGATTTATGAAACACGAATCCTGTAAAGTTTAATGAAGATGAACTATTATGCTCTCAGATTGGTAATTAACTGATATTGTTTAACCGTCTTATGCCATTAAAACCTACTTTCCATTAATTAATGAAGGCTTTATAGCATTTCCTGAGTTGGAAAAATTCATTTTGATAGTCCGGCGTCCACACGTCCGGTTGGAGAACACCATCTTGGCTCGCATCTAAATTCAAATGACCAGTGAGATAAGAATTGCCAAAATAAGATCGTCAAACCAAAATTGATAAGCTTCAGCCAGTAAATATTTTGAACTTTTAAAAGGCTAATATGCCAAGAAAATTCGCATGGAATTTAAGCCAACAATCATTATTATCTTGTCATTATACTTATTTGCCCCATTGCAAGACGTAAAAGGAAGTTAACAATAATTAACTAAATCTCTGCGTTTATATCATCTAGTGCTGCAGAGATGTACAAAGATTCGTACCTGAGTTTGAATGAGTTCTCAAAAGGAGGCAACAGGATGTTACGTAATAGATTTGTATGTATGTGAAATTGTGTGAGTCACTGTCTGTTCTTCGTATCACTTCAACACACACTTGCTGCTCTCTCTCGCTGCCTGGTTTAATGCGGAACATCTGTGGAAATATTCAATTCACTTCTCCCATTCAATGGAAACTGGTGGAAAGGGATGAGGATGATGTTCCAACTTTTCTATCCAGGATAGTTCCAAGTTCCAGTTGTAGCATTTCCCAGTCAATTCCTCCTTAAATCAGCAACTTTTTATGGTCAGCTGATTTTTAAATGGGAACAAATTAAATACGGTCAATCATGGTAAATAAATTGTTGCTTGAAACTTGAAATGCTTTGAAAAAGTGAAGTGTTTTTAAATAACAAAGCAAGTAATAAATAAAATCTAGTTTTGAGTTAAATAGAGCTTATCAGCTAAAGAAAGTTGGAAGAAATACTGTGGTGACAATCAAAATAGATTAATAATAGTCAAGATGAATAACATAATGAACGTGAACATGGACTCGGTTATTAATAAACTGAGGAATACCGTTACAACGGTTACAAGCACGGTGTCTCAGTTATCTGTGGTGCTTCCTGGTAATTAAGTTAAAATTTTACTTAACAAATTTTGAAAGTTGACTTTGCACTGAACCGTTGCTTTATTGCTTTTTTTTTAGGTAACCCTGTAACGAGGGAGTTCGAAGTTACTCAACACGTTGGAAGTGGAGGACCAGGTATTGGAATTTTTAAAAACAATGCTCGAATTATGTTGAAGAAACGTATTTAAATTTCTATTGTTTATTTTTCATTTTACAAAGGAATGTTTTGGAAGATTTATTCAGGATATAAGAAAAGTACAAAACAGGAAGCTGCAATATTTGTGTTCGAGAAGAAACAGTTGGACAAGTGGTCCCGGCGAGATAGAGAAAACATGATTGAAACGTTGAAGAAAGGCGTTTCACAACTAACTCGACTACGTCATCCAAGAATTTTAACCGTGCAACATCCCCTAGAAGAATCAAGGTTTGTTTTTTTGTATTCTATAATATTTAATGGATAAAATCAATCGAAGTTGAGTAGTCAATAAACAATAGTGTTGCAGGTTAAATAAAACAGTATAACACTGACGGTTTGTAATTAAATTATGTCGTACGATTTCAGAGATAGTTTGGCGTTTGCAACGGAACCGGTTTTTGCAAGTCTCGCTACAGTAATGGGGGTCTTTGATAATATGCCGCAACCAATTGATCCAGAACTGAAAAATTATTCACTTCATCCTATTGAGATTAAGCTGGGATTGCTACAGGTAAAAGAGAAAATTTTAAAAATAATTTATTCTAACTTGAGCATTGTTAAATGTTAAAACTTACTTTTTGTTAAAGGTGTGTGAAGGGCTTACATTCCTCCATGGTGCAAAGATTCTCCACGGAAACATTTGTCCAGAATCCATCATTATCAATCAGCAAGGTGCTTGGAAAATATTCGGGTTAGAATTCAGTTTAACTTCATCAAGTGCAGGAGCTGAGGTAAACATTGCTTTAAATTATAAAATAGGAATTATCTTCGTTTTAGTAAGCATGGACTTAAAACATTGTTGGTGTTGTTTTATGTTTAGGCAAGTTGGAGCCCAAAAGAATATGACCAAGAAGCGCAACCAGTCTCACAACAAAATTTAGATTTTATGGCCCCAGAATACCTTAAGTTATCTTGTTCTGCAGCCAGTGATATGTATTCTCTTGGAATGCTATCATTTGCTGCCTTTAATGACGGGAAAGCATTATTTATTAATTGTGGAAGTCATCAGATATTTAGGCAGAACATAGAAAAGGTATCAAGTTCACACCATGTTGCTTATGCATGAAAATAAAATAAGTACCAAATTAATTTTCGAATAATTTTTTTATAGTTACACGATCTCAGCGATTCCAGGCTTTCTGTGGCTCCACCGGAAATGAGAAACTTCATCAGAAGACTTTTAAACTTTACACCAACTCAGCGACCAGACTCTCATGAGTTCTCCAAAGTACAAAAGCTTTGTTTATATTATTATAAAATGCGTATAAGTAAAATTGATAGCAATGCTTTATTGAAATCAATTTTTCATTCTGGTAAAACAGTTGGATGCTCTTCATGACGAAGGCGTCAAAACTTTGAACTATTTGGACTCGTTATTCCAGTGGGACAATCTTCAAAAGAGTAAATTTTACAAAGGTCTTGGTGACATTCTCCCAACTCTTCCGCAACGCGTCAGAGTGCATAGGTAGGGCATCCAGAAATTGGAAAGCATGCATGATAATGAATGAACTTCATATTCGTTTGGTAATTTTTACATTAATTAATTCCGTTATACTAGGGTTGTTCCATGTTTGGCTCAGGAGTTTGTGAATCCAACCATGGTTCCATTCGTGCTTCCAAACGTATTGAAAATTGCTGAATGGGCAAGCAACGATGAATATGTTAAGCATATTTTACCCTATTTAAAAGATGTTATGAAACTTAGAGAACCAGTGCAGGTCTGTGACCGTTACCAGTTTTGACAATACTTCATTCAAATCCTTTAATATGATAAATCGAGAGTTCATTTTTATTATTTGTTGTTTCCATAGGTGCTATTCATATTTATGAAGAATATGGAGCTTCTCCTACAAAAGACACCACCAGACATTACCAAATCTGATGTTCTTCCGTTAATTTACGGATCGTTGGAATCCGATTCCGTCCAAGTGCAAGAATTATGTCTAGCCATCATTCCAGGTTTTGCTGGGCTAATAGATTTTCCGGCAATGAAAAATTCGCTTTTGCCTAGGATACGAAAATTGTGTTTGTCAACTCCCAGTTTATCGGTAATATGAAGTGGAAGTGATACCAGTATTTTTATGTAAAATCACCGGTATATGCAATTATTTTTATAATTTTTAAGGTTCGAGTCAACTGTCTCGTCTGTCTTGGCAAAATTCTCGACCATCTTGAGAAATGGCTCGTCATTGATTTTGTGTTACCTTTCCTGACTGAAATACCCTCTAGAGAAGCAGCCGTAATAATGGGAATTGTGGGTAAGTAGCAGTAGTACTAGTGTAAAGTTAAACTGGTTGGAACTTTTGTAAACTCTATGTGTCCCATGCTAATATTTGAAAAATTATATGACAGGCATTTACAAACTGGCGGTTAATCATAAGAAACTTGGTGTTACCAAGGAAATTATTGCGACAAAAATTCTCCCTTTCATCTTTCCTCTCACAATTGAAAATGGACTGACCACGCAACAATTCTCCACATTGATGTCATTCGTTTACGAACTTATTCAAAAAGTGGAGTCAGAACATAAGCTAAAATTAGATGAGCTGAATGCAATCACTAGAGAAAAAGAACAATTGTAAGCAAGCATATGTTTTGTTAAAGTTTTGTATAGATCATGAAAAGGACATTCCATTACATAAGATTTACCATTTACAGGAAATCCGAGCTAAATAATCATCCCGCACTTTCAAACGACAACGGTACCAGTTCCTCGACTTCAGATATTTTTGGCGATTTCAACATGAATAGCTCCACGGTGCATCAAAGTAATTCAATGAGTAAAATCCCCACTGGCACAACTTTCCCAACTCCAGCAGGAATTACATCAACGAATTATTCTCAAGCCCATAGCAGTTCCACAAAGACTCCACCTGTTTCAAAACCATCTGTTCAGAACACTCCTCGAGATCTTACTTCAACTTTAATGGAATCGAATCTTCGACAAATGAATACCTGTCAATCTCCAAGCATGAATATGAATAGAATCCCTAGTTCCATATCCATGCCGATGGGAATGAGTATAAATATGTCAGTGGGACCTCAACAACAACAATCAATGGTGACTCCGAACTATTCCAATCCCGGTAGTAATTTCGGTGGATTTCCTCAAAATTTTAATGCTCCAAATAATTCAATGAGGCCTCCCATGAATTTAATGGGAACTGGATTATCAAATTCTATGGGAGTGGGTGGAATGTACCAAAAACAGCCGAATTCCCAATTTCCAAGTATGGGTCAGTCAAAAGGAAATGACGCCAATGCAAAAATATTGTCGAAGAAGGATATTGATGACTTTCTAAGTTGAATTAATTCTTTGTCAATTATTTCTATTAATCATGTAAAGGAAATATAATAATGTTTAAATATTTTAAAAGACTTGATGGAACTTTTTTTTAAAGAAAACCAACCAGCGCTGATAAAAAATAGTCTCATATATATTTTGCAATGAGAAGTTTCGTTTTTATCTTAGTTTAAAGTTTTGACTTATATTTTACTATCAAAGTTCCTTTTAACTAATACTAAACTTTTAACTTTATTCATTTATATAATGCTTTAAAATATAAAAGTAATTGAGGTGCTTAAAATTAAATAAAATCCGAAAATCTTAATCCAACTTTTTGCAGATTTTATAATTGTCAATAAGATTATGTTGTTTACAACCAACCTTTAATGCAGCGATTAATGTCTAATGCAACCTGATTTTTCAAAATAAATTAAGGCCCATATAAAATATTTAAATCTTCATCTTTTGATTAATGTTTTTCATGATTTGAGGTATCTCTTCATCCAACATATTTGCATCCGATGTGCAATCAGTAAATGAGTTTGGAAGAGTCATTTGTTCGGTTATTTTTAGGAACGGTACATGAATTTAGGAGAATTTTGGGGTCAGAAATATTATTAGCTTCAGTATGAATCTATGATTATATTTATGAATCTATGATTATATTTATGCTATATTTTTATAATTTTGAAATTCTATGCCGATGCACAAGTAAATGAAGGGAACGGTAAAATTTTATCATTTTTAAATTCTTTATTTTTTCATATTCTCACCTACGTAATGTGGATATGTTTCAAATTGTTGTCAGTAACAGCATTGGTGTTGTGTCTGGCGATATTTTAAAGTAAGGCCTGAGATACATGTTATTAGTACTTGTTGGCGTTCATTTCTTGGGCGTAGAAAATTCTAACTACAATAATCGTGATACGATAACAAGAACTATCGTTAGCTGCTCCAGGTTTATAAAAGCTTGCAACTATATTTCGTCTTGACAATTTTCCGGCTTTAAATCACTATTTTGATTGATATAATTTTTATGATATGATACTAACTTTCTAATATTATTATAATTAATTTGATTTATTAGCCATATTAACGTAATACAGTTTTTATACGACTTTGATCATTCATATTTGATTAATTTCCTTAACTATTTTTAGTAACCTTAATAAAGTTACACAATATTTTATATGACTGTATTTGTGCATTGGAACGATGAAACACTTAAAAGTATTCTTATATAAAACTCTTTAAAGCTTAACTAGAAATCTAACAAGTAATTACTTTAATTATAATATGCTTGTATTCTGTACGTGGCCACTTAATTACTTTTTCCTCTTATACTTTGCAATTTTTTCTTGCTATCCAAAAATGACTATTTATCATTGCATTATACTTTTTTCAAAAGTGCTAAGGAATATAGACGGTTCAAAATATATCGTACGTGTGTAATAATATGATAATAATTACATAATAAGGAATAATTATTTAATAACAGAAATTATAATTTGTCTTTAAAATATATTTGATCATTTTTAACCTTCTTCTGTTCCTTCTTTTTCTTACTTTTCTTGACGTATGATGAAGCGGAAGAGGATGGTTTTGGTGGAGATGGTGGCCTTATAATAAGCGATTTTCATACCCACACCCCGTGTGGATTTTTACTTGTTGGTGCAGCATTTTCTAATTGTCTTGGCGAGCCTATCATTCGTCTTGTGCTGCCACTTCGCTGATGAACCCCTCCATCCACTCCAACCGTTTCATCTGGTGGGTTAATAATTAAGCTCTGAAGGTTAGCTTCTTTCATGGCGGAAACAAGTTGTTCCATTTGCTTTTTCTTTTCGGCAAGACTTGAGTCAAGATTTTGAAATTCTTTCTCAAGTGAGCCTGAGAGATCAGATACGGCATCCGTTTCCCGTCTTGCAATTTCCAGCTCCTTTGTTACCCTTTCTACTTCTGCTAAAGTAGCTGTTTCTCGCTGAAGCCACTCATCTTGGCGTTGATTCACTGCGGCTTGGGCTGTGTGAAGATCCTCTGCAAGTCTCCTAAAATTGAAATAAACAACCATTGTATAAATCATTCAATAAACCTAAAAAATCCATATTGAATTTGTCGTTCTGCTTTTTTATTTTAATTTAGTTTTAAAAGTTACGTGGAACTTAATATATATAGCTTAGAATTAATTAAATTAGTAAACAAGAATGAAAGCACACTTAGGAGATAGTGGGAGGTCACTGAGGTTGAGGTACCTGAGCCGATTTCTGCATTTGTCTAGTTCGTTCTCACATTTCCCCAGATCTCCACGAAGGGTGCTCAACTCAGATTTTAGACTATCCGATTCCTTTCGTACGGAATCATTCTCTTCTTCGAGATGGGCTATTGAGAGAAGTTGGTTTTCATTTTGAGTGCTGATTTGTTCCAGCCGAGAGATCTCTTTCGTAATAAACTCCATGTTTCGCTGTTGTTCTTTGGCTTTTCCCTCCCAAAACATGATTTCAGCGTCATACTATGAATAAGCAAAAAAATCATTTAGATTCAATTTGTAAATAAAAATTGAAATATTCATAAATCATGAGAATGAAATTGATTCAGCGAAAAAAAATTACTTGAGTAAGTTCGGCTTGTTGAGAGGTCAACTTTTCCCTCTGAGAATTCACTAAACGAACCAATTCCTTGTAATGAGAACTAGGACTGTCAATGGAATTCGGTGCAGGAGGAGATGTCTTATTACTAGATCCGTTTTGAGTCGGACCAGATTCACCGTTTATTAGCTGATGCTCCTGGAAATGAATGAAATCAAAAATTACACTTGAGTTTAAACAAGTTGATAACTTCAATTTTATAAATAAAGTGTACCTTTGGGAGCCAAAACGACGAATTGTCAGACTTATCACTGTCGTTATTGTTACTATTACTACTGCCACTAAGCGTGGAGGGGAAAGCGTCATGATGAGAACTTGAGGAGGACATGGCTTGCTGCTGTTGTGTATAATTTTGGTGATGATGCTGCGTATTATTAGAGTGTCTAGGAGAATCTTTCGAACTAGGAACACCGGAGGCGCTACCACTACCACCCACACCATTATTCATTAAACTAGAAGACGAACTATTGGCAGATGATCCAAAAAATGACTGAGATACTCCAGAAACTTGTTGAGAGTTTGTTGGACCATTGCTTCCCCCTCCGTTTCCAGTTCTTAAAGGGGATCCAGATGCATTATTATTAGCGTTAGTGCCTTGCCTTAACGAATATGACGGTGCGGCAGGTTGCTGCTGTTGATGGTGATGATGATACTGCTGGGATTGCTGTTGTGAAGATGAAGGCGAGTGTTGCTGAAGCATTGTCGGTGGTGGAGGCTCACGGTATGGTGGGAGCCCTTTCATAGGGAGTTGCTGTGATGTCCCTGCTCCTGAAGATGACGCTGAAGAGTTGAGCCCCGAAGGGGATGACACTGACGGGGAAACTTTCCCAGGGTATGAAATTGGATTAGGTGGTTCTCTATAAGGTGGAGGAGCACTCAGTTCCTTCATTTTACCTACTCCTCCTGATCCTTTCACGGAGTTACCACCCGGCGAAGACGAACTATTTACTTTGCCACCACCACTATTGTTTAATGAGGAGGATGTGAATTGATTTTTCAATATGGCATCACTATGAATCAGTCTTTGCGGAGCACCCTTCATTACACCTTGGGAAGAGGTTGACGATCCTTCGTTTAACGTCGTCGGGGGAGCGGTTCTCCCTCCTCCTGTCGTTATTGAAGATGAAGAGGAAGATGACGAGTTTCCATTTAAATGCGAGAACTGTTTTGAATTATTTGGGTTTATAACACCACAGCTATTGGCTATTGTCGGACTTGGCCTCTGATTAGGCAATTGATGAAGATGATTTTGTTGAGGGTACGGCGTTGTCCCTGTTGATCCGGTTGTGGGCGAATGTGAATATGGCAATTTCTTTGAAGATGAGGTCGTGGACGAGGATGAAGACGAGAGTCCATTTTGAATTGGAGGGATATGATTCGACTGATGTTGCGTACTTCTATTGCTCCCCGAAGAAGGAGAATATGTAGACTGTGTTCCTCCTTTAAATTGTGATGAACTATTTTCACTTAATAAACTATCCCCACCACTACTATTGTTTGTATTCCCTAATTGACCAGATTTTACAGGTGTTGGCGTCGTTGCTCCTGTTTTCGTAGAACCACTTCCCGAAGAGTCCAATGGTGACCATTGTAAAATAAACTGGACATCATTGGAGTGATCACCCCATTTTAAAAGAACCTACGGAAAAAAACAATCGAAAATGTTTAAAATTCAATTTCTTGCGATTTTTTGTTAATTTGAATAGCCCAAGAAGAAAAGATTAATAGGAAATAAAAAGAAAATCTGAGCAACCTTCAGCGGTTGTTCTCCGGGTGCCAACAGTCTTTCACTATTTCGCCAGCGTTCGATCAGAGTGAATCTTCCCGTTTTCCCTGTTGCATGTGCCAAGGCGTAAACGACATCCTGTGTAAAGAAAAGAGTAAAAATATAGTTTCCACAATAGTTCAAGATAAATGTATCTATGTTAGAGACATATCAAGACCCTATTCAAACTTTAAAACGATTTTCTTGCAATTTTGCAAAAAAGGGATTGTCCAACCATAACCAAAATGTAACTCAATCTACTGATAAATATATCTTACAAGTTATCATCGTCCCTATCATTAATTTCCTTACTTAATATTTCATGTTTTTATTAACCCCAACTTCCAAACAGATCATCAATGCCTTTCCTTGTCTCGGCTTGCTAATTTTAAAAAATCTGTCCTATTTTCAAATCCGTGCAAAATAAACGCAATTTATTTCCCTTCATTTAGATTCGTAGCAGATCAAATCACATATGAAGGCGTTCCTTTCTTAACAGTTTAAAAAGTTTGCAAAACTTCTATGAATCTAATATAAAGTTCTATGCTAATAGTGGAACGTTATACATCTTGAAATTAAAGTCTTTTTCGAGGCTAAAATATTGCTCGCTAATTCATCCTCGTTCTAACCATCTCAAAAACTATTATTTTTTATTATTAATCTATTTCCATCTTCATTTCTATCTCTTAGAAAACATTCGAATGAAATTAATGTGCAAAAAACGCGACATCTCTAAACCATTTTGCTCCTTCGTTTTTGCCAACGAAAACAGTGATGAGTGACAAAAACTCACATTTTTACAAGGCAAAGAGATCATCTTCGTTAGAGAAATGTTTGCGCAATTTACCGCAATATCCTTGCAAAACAGCCACTTTTCAGCTTGCCATTTGCCAATAATGATGATGTTCAGAAGCAGAGTGCATTAATTTCAGTATCATTAACTTTTATTAATGCTTCGTTTTTAGCTACAATCTTGTTTATATGAAAATCTTCAGCAGTAATTTAAAATTGAAGAGATGATTCGGATTCTACTTTCTTCCGCCGTAAGGAACAAACTCTATTTCTGTTTACTTTTCAACGATAAAAAATTTCTTGGCACGATAACCATTTTTAAAATAAGGAAGGTGACGATGATGAAAACGATGAGTTTCTTCTTCCTATCTGCGCTTTCAAATTCGGCAAATGTTGAAAATTCAAAAATTAAAGCCTCAATTTCTATGTTCATCACTGCACTGACCTATCTTTGAAATCGTGCTAATCAGAAGAGACAGGACTATAGGAAAATTGCAAAAAAAGTTATTTATTTTCATTTATGTTGGCATAAAAAGCCACAAAAAATCTCGTAAAATAAGTGAAAAGTAGGCTGTTTAAAATTGTTAGGTAAACCTTGTTATGATTACATTTCAGTCGCAGTTTACATTTTTAGTGAGTTTAAACAAGCTTTCAGCCTCCAAGCTTAATTCAAAATCCGCACTAGTACACAAACTTGTAGTGATATTTGGCAGATTTTTTTACAATTTTTAGCACATTTTTGCACTTAAAGTCACAAAGCTCGACTAACTGAAATGAGCGAGGTTGGATGCATTTTAATATTTTATTTGGTATGCATGTGTTGTAGCAAAACCTGCAAAAAATCCGCCCCCGAGTGAAGTTTTGGTAATAATACTGAAATTTTATTATTAAACTCTTTTATACTCTATTCAAAAATAGCTTGATCGTAATCATTTATCATAATCATCATGACACTCTCTGTCATTTCATATGCATGCAATTTATTCCAACTGAATTGCAAAATCTGGATTGGGTTTTGTTTAAAAAATCAATAAAAGTGAACTGGAGCGGTAGAAAAATAAAATTGCTTCCTGCTTTTTTGTAATTGAAAACTTGAATGCTCACAGGTTGAAAAGAATTATTGGTTGGTTGATTATGATTGATGTTGACTTAAATTATTTAATAAAAATTAATGCAAAACAGATTTTAATTTCTTATTTACTTACTTGGCATGTTGTCTTTTCGTTAACCCCGCAAACAACCCGCTGAATCCCTTCCACCCAAACCTTTAGTTCCATTTTCTATGGTGGATCCTTCAGGAAAGGATCGCCAAGAATTTCGTAATTTGGTTAGACCAGCCAAATTACAACTTGTCTTTTTAAAATCGTCTCCATTTCCTTGTTTCCAGCTTGGGGGATCATACAAGTACTGTGGTGAAATAATGACACACTCTGGTCATTTATTGTCTTTTGTGGAGTCCAAATGGGGTATATTTTTACTCTGCGCTGTGTGAGATGGAGCCCAAAACAAGAATTCGAATGGGAATCTAGCAGTAGACAGGTTGTTTGATGACTTGCCAGTGGAGGGTTGCGTTTTTTCCTTCTGCAAAAATAAAATCAATTTTATAAGTAAATATAGTTAACGATTGACGCAATACACATTAAAGCAATTTTCATTTGACGATGTTGTATACAAGCCAGCAGGTTGTATAAATCTATTAGTTTACTAAAGAGCAGGTATAAGCTTCAGTAATTGATAAATGATTGCGTCTTAAAGGTTAAAAGCTAACCAGCGGGGAATACTTTCCCAAATTGAAAATCGATAAAAATCTAATTTTACTATTTACCTTGCATACTTATAAACAATTGATGGGATAAAAATAACTTTTTTGTAAAATTAATTTTTATAACGCTCACTACAACGTTAAATCAAACAAATAAAAAGAATTGCAATTTGCTTCTTAAAAATAGGAGTTGCTACTGAAGTGAAAAGGATTCATTCTTAAGGATTAAGTATAGTTTTTGAAGGTCTCTTTTTGACACACCTCCTCCCACACGAGATGAGGATTAAATTGGACTTACACGATTCCTTTCTCCTGTCCAACGTTTTTTAAGTTGAAACAGTTGCACGAATAGGACTGTCATTTTATTATTTACGAGAAACGGCGCCCGACTCTGTCGCGTCGGCATTAATTATTCTTAACTCGCAAAATTTGCACAGCGTCAACGCTTAATTGTTTACCCAAGGCAGCTGAATATACGCCAAATTTCGGAGAAATTTTAACCCTTAAGTTAGGCAACATTGTTCCTTCCTACTACAAAATTAGGTAAAAACTAATGCTAGTAAAACGCACGCAGTATAATAAAAACCTGTTCCTTGATAGAGTATTAGTGTTTTCAACATCATCTGCTAGGAAATAAATCACGTATGTAATCAAACGACGTTTTTCAATAAAAAATTCCCCCCGGAGATTAGAAAAATTTATAAAGCCGTTACAATTTTGTAATGTTGCCATGGCATCCAGTGTCTACGTGCACAAGCAATGCGCGACTAACCTGCAAAGGTTTTGCATAAATTCGGCGAGATTCTTTTTACTTCAAAATTTGACGAAAAACCAACTTTGTTAAACACGCCTAATATATCCCTCACCCTTTCACTAACACCCTATTAGTTTAACCCCATAGGCTTATGTTGGGTCCAAGCATGTATTTTGTTAAACGATGCTTTTTAATTAAAAA